>LR812537.1:40900185-41010185 GCA_903798195.1 Danio kyathit | reverse complement strand
ACATTTTAATACAAGAATTGCTGTGCTGTGAAGAAAATATAAAATGTGTATGGAAAGCATCGTCAATGCACCGAGATATCAAATTGAACCGAATTGATGGCATGATAATTGTAACCGAACCGTGAGACCAGTGTTCACACCTCTAGTAAAAGCCTATGGCTGTTTCTCAATATGAAAGTGAAACATCCTGGATGTGTTCTTGATATCGAGGATGCACTGATGCAGACTTGAGCACCGATCTCGCTCTAGAAGTCCCAGAAGTCATTGCGACTGGAGTTGGGAAGCGCAGCATTTTATATAGGTTTATTATTAAAGTTCAGAGATATAACTTATTTACCTCAGGAGTTTCCCTAAATGGAACGGTGAATATAAACATTACCATGGACATCTTAATAAAGGAATAAACACATTAAGGGTGTTTGTTTGCTGAAATTCGTATCAAAATCTGTTTTATTTATATTGTGCAACGTATATTTGTAAACTCTTTATGCATAATATATACTGTGAAAAGGGGAAAAACAATAAATCGTTGTATGAATGCTGTAATGTTTAAATAATTTTTCATTTAAAATGCGTGAAGGTCACGTGACCATCAGGAAGAACGCAGCATCTCATTCCTCACAGGACGCATTCTCTGTTCTCGTGGTCTCTCGAGTTCGTTCTTCCGAGGACACCTGGCAAGACCGGTCTCTGCAAGAACGCAAGTCCGTTCTCTGCGTTCTTGGAATTGAGAAACAGTCAGCGTCTCCGTTTGCAACTTTGAGCATATTACATTCAGAGATGTTGTCAATGTTCACATATCTTCATTACACATCAACTAAAGTTTAAAATATGATATCGAAGTGGACCACCCCTTTAATAATTTTGTTATTATGCAGTTACTTATACATTTATGAGTAAATCTTTTTAACTAAAAACAAGAAATGTATAATTAAACTGATTTAAAGTGTAAGACCCCTTTAATGTTACTAAATGTTTTTGTTACCAAAATTATACTAATTATATAATATACATTATTCTACTAACAATAATGATTACATTTTAACTGCGTATTAATCAGCCTATTAGAATGTTTTCTGAAGGATCCTGTGGGATTGAAGACTGGAGTATGATACCGAAAATTCTGCTTTACTATCATGAAAATTAAGTCCACTTTAAAATGTATAAAAAAAATAAAGAGTTCTTTATGAATTCTAATGCTCTAAAATTCTAATTCTAATATTTTTTTCTAGAATATTTCTGTATTTTAATATTAAAACAATTAAAATTCAAATCTGTTTGTCCAGTCTAAGACAAAGAGTCTCTTTTTCATCCTTAATTCTCTAGAGTGCTGAAGAATCACAGAGAACTGTAAATCTGCTGCTATATTCAGTCACGCACCATTTAATGCTGCACAGTTGGAGTGATTCATCACGTTTATTAAGCGCAATATTGAGAGAGTAATGAGCAGCCAGCAGAGCATTTTATTGTTTAAAAACTCCATTTGGTATTCTGATTCAAGTTAGCAGAGAAGAGGTTATTAGCACAAACCTCACTGACAGCTTTTGGGCGATATTGAACGGCAAGGATACTCTCAGTGGAGTTTGCTCCACCATCCTGTCATCGGAAGCTTAATTAAACCAACTTGCTGAGAAAGCTTAATGTAATTCCACATTTAAAAGTATTGCGTGGGTTTCAAAACCAGGGATTTTTTTAACCGGACACTTATAAAACACTTTTATATACTCTTTCAGTTTCCGTTTGAAAGATACTTTATATAAGTGCCTTAGTCAGAGAAGATGCTGTATTTAAGTTGACGTGGCTCTCAAGCATGTCTATGAGTCTTTTTGAAGCGATGCACATATTTGCAAAAAAATAAAATCAAATTGAAATGTGCAAAAATCAAAAACTTTTTAGTTTTATTTGCATGCTTCAGATCTTCTGTTGATGGTTGACTACTACCAGACAAATGGTCTAAATTTTTATTATTATTATTATTATTATTATTATTATTACAGTTTTCTATCTAGAATCTTTTAACATTTTTCTATCAACTTTCTATTACATAGAATGTTTTTTATAGCTTAAAAAGGTTAGAAAAAAATCATACATTTTAGATAAATTTCCTGATTGACCATTTTAAAAAGCTGTTGTGTTAACCTGTTGTAACTCGGAATTAAGTTGACGTATTCTAATTTGTACATAATTTATTTAATTACTAATTTGAACGCAATGGGTTTACTCGCTTTTTTCATAAGTAAAGTCAGATAATCACTTAAAAAGCAAAGGATTTGCTCACTTTTTAATTAAAGTCAACTAATCACTTTTATAATTGTATATGCACTGTAAAAAATGCTGGGTTTCACACAATTCCTTCATGTTGTCCCAACACAAATCGTTAACTTAACCAACTTATCCAAATTTAAGTGGATTAAACATAAAAAAAAAAAATAAAATAAAATAAAATGAAAAAAATGTGTTGATTCAGCTCATTTAAATAAGCAGTTTTGGTCAACCAGCAAAAAATAATGTTTTGAGTGTACTCAATCCTACATCATGTATATTCACACTCATTTTGAAGCATTTGACTGACTTCTGGAGCTTTTGCACTGGAGAAACTGTTTCACAGTTCCTAGAACCATTGACAGTAGTATATGCTTTTGAAGCATTCACACTGCAGGAACTGGGAATGTTTTTTAGTTCTAGGAACCTTATTTGGGGGAACTAAATTAGCTCCTACTTCAGAGCAGGGTCTGATCCAGGGGTGTCCAAACTTGGTCCTGGAGGGCCGGTGTCCTGCATATTTTAGTTCTAACTTCAATTAACCACACATGAACCAGGTAATCAAGCTCTTTCTAGGTATACTAGAAACTTCCAGGGTGTGTTGAAGGAAGTTGGAGCTAAACTATGCAGGATACTGGCCCTCCAGGACAGAGTTTGGACACCAACAATGATGCAAGTGTTTGCTTTTTAGATGAAAACATCCCCTCCTAAAATGTTAGCTGCATTTTCCATTTGTCTGTGGCACTGTGTACTTTTCTTTTCCAGCTACGTTATCAAACACACAAGAAAGGAAATAATAAAACACAACGTCCTTCATCTTTCAGTTGTGGATTTTGTTGAGTACAGCATTTGATGTCTTTGTTAGCTGGCTTACATTACTTGTGAATGTAACCAGGAAAAGGATAATGAACCCATTTCACATTTCCGGGTTTCTCAGCAGCAGAAGTCGTCATAGTTGAGTAAACTTAGAGAGCAGCTAATGGGAGAGTGCAACAAATTGTTTTTTTACAATCCTATTGGCTGAAATAATAAAAGAAAAACTCCACAATGATGTTATCAAGACTTTCAGAAAAAGGAAAGAAATATGTGAGACTGATAACGGCATCCAGAAGGGAGAACAACATCAAATTTACTGTCCTGCCACTAGACGCTGCATTACAAACACCTCACACAAGCGGTAAAGTTTTTTGTAATTTGATGCAAGGAGGATATAATACATACATAAAAACATATATATATATATATATATATATATATATATATATATATATATATATATATATATATATATATATATATATATATATATATATACATACTTTTTTATCTAAATATTAAAAACTTTCAAGGATTTAAGATGCTGATGACCGTCGAGTGTGTCATAATGGTCTTGTGAAAAGGGTCCAATAGTTCTCAGGTAACCGGACCTGGTTGTGAATTCCTATGTTGTGAGTTCCTGTAACTACCTGATGTGAAAACCACTTTTGATGTCTTAAATTCAGCAATGAAGAGCCTAAACCTCTATCAGACTGCATGTATTGGATATGTACCGGTCCAGAAAGAAGTCTAAAACCACGTCACACCTGTGAACGCTCTGGAGACTGCAGCAGTGATTGCTCATTTGATGTTAATTAGACTTTCCCAACACTTGTTTTAGCTTTCAGACCATCATTTCCCCTCAATTATGCTGACAGAGTGCTCTGCTGCTGGCAAACAATTCTGCCACAGCCATCTTTCAATACCCTGTCAATTTGACCCAACTGGCGATAGGTTCTTTTTTTTTTTTTTTTTTTTTAAAAGACGTTTCCCGCATCACATTTAAATATGTTTTATCCAGCAGCGGCACAAGAGTTTCTGTCCGAGCGGCACTTCTGTGGTGAATTATTCATGAGGAGTCCAGGTGTCCCTGCTTCACCTCCTCAGAGAAGCGCTGAAAGTTTTATAGCGTCCATGTTTTCTCTGCAAAAGCTTTAATGGAATCTTGCGGTGGTCAGGCGCCACGCGAAGCCTTCCTATTTCAGCTTTTAAAAAGGCGTATGTAATATTTATGAGGAGAATCAAAATGGCTACCGGCAGAAATGTCCTTGCTTATGGATTTATGATGTTCTTGCACTTTTACCGGGGAACAGAGTGCTTCATTTCCATCTTGTGAATGAAC
The DNA here is from genome assembly GCA_903798195.1 of Danio kyathit. Classification (NCBI taxonomy): domain Eukaryota; kingdom Metazoa; phylum Chordata; class Actinopteri; order Cypriniformes; family Danionidae; genus Danio; species Danio kyathit. The sequence goes on along the minus strand of LR812537.1, from coordinate 41,005,765 downwards.
GGACATATTAATAATAGCTCAGAGATTGCATGTTATTGGGCCAATGGAAGAGAGTTGAAATAATCATGGTAAAAACAGAAAGCACATCCGTGAAAAGGGTATGGTCTTGGAAACCTGTGCATTAATTTCTGAATAAACATCTTACAAAGAAGTTAAAATGCAATAATAATAATATTAATAATAATAATAATAATAATAAATAGATTTTTTTCAACACATTTCTAAACATAATAGTTTTAATAACTAATTTCTAATAACTGATTTCTTTTATCTGCCATGATGACAGTAAATAATATTTTACTAGATATTTTTCAAGACACTTCTTTACAGCTTAAAGTGACATTTAAAGGCTTAACTAGGTTAATCAGGTTAACTAGGCAGGTTAGGGTAATTAGGCAAGTTATTGTATAATGATGGTTTGTTCTGCAGACTATCGAAAAAAAAATATATCTTAAAAGGGCTAATAATTTTGTCCTTAAAATGTTTTTTAAAAAATTAAAAACTGCTTTTATTGTAGCTGAAATAAAACAAATAAGACTTTCTCCAGAAGAAAAAATATTATCAGACATACTGTGAAAATTCCCTTGCTCTGTTAAACATCATTTGGAAAATATAAAAAAAATAAAATTCAAAGGGGGCTAATAATTATGACTTTTATTTTATTATAACCACAGCCTCCCAGACACTGTTCAGAGAGGTGTACTGTTTTCCCTCCTTGTAAATCTCACATTTGATGATGGACCACAGGTTCTCTATGGGGTTCAGATCAGGTGAACAAGGAAGCCATGTCATTAGTTTTTCTTCTTTTAGACCCTTTCTTGCCAGCCACGCTGTTGAGTACTTGGACGTGTGTGATGGAGCATTGTCCTGCATGAAAATCATGTTTTTCTTGAAGGATGCAGACTTCTTCCTGTACCACTGCTTGAAGGTGTCTTCCAGAAACTCGCAGTAGGACTGGGAGTTGAGCTTGACTCCATCCTCAACCCGAAAAGGCCCCACAATCTTTGATGATACCAGCCCAAACCAGTACTCCACCTCCACCTTGCTGGCGTCTGAGTCGGACTGGAGCTCTCTGCCCTTTACCGATCCAGCCACGGGCCCATCAAGACTCACTCTCATTTCATCAGTCCATAAAACCTTAGAAAAATCAGTCTTGAGATATTTCTTGGCCCAGTCTTGACATTTCAGCTTGTGTATCTTGTTCAGTGGTGGTCGTTTTTCAGCCTTTCTTACCTTGGCCATGTCTCTGAGTATTGCACACGTTGTGCTTTTGGGCACTCCAGTGATGTTGCAGCTCTGAAATATGGCAAAACTGGTGGCAGGTGGCATCTTGACATCTTGGCAGCTGTACGCTTGCCTTTTCTCAGTTCATGGGCAGTTATTTTGCGCCTTGGTTTTTCCAGATGCTTCTTGCGACTCTGTTGACTATTTTGAATGAAACGCTTGATTGTTCGATGATCACGCTTCAGAAGCTTGGCAATTTTAAGAGTGCTGCATCCCTCTGCAAGATATCTCACTATTTTTGACTTTTCGGAGCCTGTCAAGTCCTTCTTTTGACCCATTATGCCAAAGGAAAGGAAGTTGCCTAATAATTATGCACACTTGATATAGGGGGTTGTTGTCATTAGACCACACCCCTTCTCATTACAGAGATGCACATCACCTAATATGCCTAATTGGTAGTAGGCTTTCAAGCCTATACAGCTTGGAGTAAGACAACATGCATAAAGAGGATGATGTGGTCAAAATACTCATTTGCCTAATAATTCTGCACTGCCTGTATATATATATATATAATCTTACAAAGATTAAATTTGCATCTATACCAATTCCTCCATATTTTGCAATTACATTTCTTTACAGCCTAAAATGACTGATTTTTGTGTTGGCTTTATTTTTTTAATTCAATTCTTGTGTTTTGTTGTAAAAAATATACAAAAATCTTGTAAAAGTTCCTTTTTTTTTTGGTTTCAATGACTCTTAAAATCCTGCAGGGATTGCATAACCATATAAAAACCTTTTAAATCATTATGATTTTTTAATGTATTCAATTCAATTCATCTTTATTTCTATAGCTCTTTTACAATGTAGATTGTGTCAAAGCAGCTTAACATAGAAGTTCTAGTAAATTGAAACTGTGTCAGTACAGTTTTCAGAGTTTAAGTTCAGTTTAGTTCAGTGTGGTTTAAATTTCACTGCTGAAAGTAAAACACTGAAGAGCAAATCAATCGATGAACGGCTCCACGAGTCCCAAACCGTGGTGACAGTGGCAGGGAACAAACTTCACTAACTGATGAAAGTGAAGGAAAAAAAAACCTCGAGAGAAACCAGGCTCAGTTGGGCATGACCATTTCTCCTCCATTTATCTAGACTTAATTTAAGCTGCAATGTAATACATTAGATCAGATTTCAAGTGTTAAGTAATTTATAATGCAATATAAGTTTAAGCAATTTTTAATAAGGAATTAGACTAATATAGAATTTGTAGACACTTAATTTCATAAGATTGAATTTTTTTTGTGTTTCGTGTGCCTTTATTTAAGAAAATGCACAAGAAAACATTTTTTTAGTGCACAACTAACACTTTAAAACAGTATTAGTATATTAAAGCACACTAATGAATCAAAGTTATGATTTTGATATATCTAGCCTTATCTCATGAGAAAGCGTGAGCATTTTACGTTTTGTCAGTTTAGTGGCTAATTCGTATGAATTTGTGCGAGTTTAGTCATATGAAAATGTACGATTTTAAAAAGGAGGCGTGGCACCCAACCCCGCCCCTAAACCCAACCATCATTGGGTGATGAGCAAATCGTACTAAATTGTACGAATTAGATTGTACGAATTCATACGAATTAGCCACTAAATCAAAAGTTATGAATTGCTATGAGATTGCGTTGGTATATCACAAAAAAATAGGTAAATAAAACCTAAATAGTGAAATGTAATAAGACACGAAATGTTATGGGTTCTAACCACAACGTAAAAGTGGTAAGATATTTCCCTTTAGCTAAACATCAGTTGTAGTTGCATTTTATTTTTTATCAGTTTGCTTTTATTCATTGTAAGTGCACAAGCTAAACCTTTTGAACTAAATTTCACAATATTATAGTACAAACTATAAAGTATTTCTAACGTTGTTATTTTTATATTTATTACAAAACAGTAAAGAACTGAGCATTTCTACCTTTAATTACCATATTGGTTAAAATGACCGCATGCATGTCTGCTACTTTTAGCTGTGACTTTAAGTATGCATGCATTTTTTTTGCCTAGCAACTTCCTGCTAAAATAAACAAAACTTTCTGATAGCAAAAACATAAATTTACTTTAGATATATCTTTCAGAACAGCATATTCTGTGCTGCGAAATAGCTCCTCTTTGAAAGTGAAAATGAAAGCGAGGCCCAGACCTTTGTCTGTTCTAGTATCTTAACTACATATTTATAGGCTGTATTACCAAAAAAGATAATATTTTTAGGTTAATAATGGTGTCATAAAATATGATGACAGACATTCAAAGCTTAATTTTAAAATCTCAATAGAAGTTTTTAATGTAAATATGTGACAATATGAAGTCTTATATGAGAACAGTCAGAATGACCAGTATGGTAATTCTAATAGTTACAGGTTTCTAGTTTCACTGTTAATATAGTCTACTTTTGTGTTTGTGTTAATGCAGAATTAAGCGAGGGCATCCATGCACATTCTGGCCAATCACAGTTGTTTATGTTGAGCTCCTGAGCACACGGCCATTCAGCTCATGCTGATATGCTCTCTCATTGGCTGCAGCATGTCACTACATCTGACTGCACGTAGTGTCGAGTTGGCAGACTGCTCTGGAATATTCAGCATGCTAGATATTGGATTTCCATCTGCGAGGTGTCGGCGATGCTTCTTTGATGCATTGTTCATTAGTTCACACATAAAGACTGCCGAGCGTCGAGCACCCGCAGATTTTTTCTTGATCACAGCCCGATCTGTCGGCGAGCTCGTTAACTTTCAAATCGGGCTCAAATCAGGCTTAATCCTCTAGTGTGAACTAGGCTTAACTCTCTGTGGTCATAAAAAATCCCATGGCACTTCTCGTAATGAGCAGGGGTGTAACCCCTGCTGGCCAAATTCCCCCATTGGCCCTTACCGATCATGGCCTCCCAATCAGAAGTTTACATACACTGCATAAAAAGGCACATAACCATTTTTTAAAAAGTCAGATGTTAATGTGACTAAACTTTTTCTCTTTTAGGTAAGTTAGGATTGTCAAATTTGTTTCTGTTATGCTTAATAGCAGAATAATGAGAGAGATATTTTTTGAGAAATTGTTATAACTTTTCTTGAAAGTCAAGTATACATACAATAAGATTATTATGCCTCTGAAAAAGCTCAGATGATGGTGTCAAGGTTTTGGAAGTTTCTGATTGGCTAATTGACAACATTTGAGTTAATTGGAGGCACAACTGTAGAATAGTATTTAAGGAAAACCTCAAACACACTGCTTCCTTGTGTGACAACATGGGAAAATCAACAAGCCAGAATCAACAAAAAAGCCAGATTACAATTTGCTAAATTACACTGGGAAAAAGAATCATTTTTGGAGACATGTCCTGTGGTCTGATGGAACTAAGATTGAACTGTTTGGCCATAATGACCAGTGTTGCATTTGGAGGACAAAGGGGAAAGCTTACAAGCTTAGGAACACCATCCCAACTGTGAAGTATGGGGGCGGCAGCATCATGTTGTGGGGCTGTTTTGCTGCAGGAGGGACTGGTCCACTTCACAGCATAGATGGCATCATGAAGAAAGAACATTATGTAGAAACACTGAAGCAACATCTCAAGACATCAGCCAGGAAATTAAAACTTGGCCACAAATGGGTCTTCCAAACAGACCATGACCCTAAGCATACTGCCAAATTAGTAGAATGTGATTTAAGGACAACAGAGTGAATGTTTTGGAGTGGCCATCACAAAGCCCTGACTCAATCCTACAGAAAATTTGTGGGCAGAGTTGAAAAAGCTTGTGCAAGCAAGACAGCTTACAAATCTGACTCAGTTACACCAATTCTGTCAGGAGGAATGAGCCAAGATTCCTGCAAACTATTGTGAAAAGCTTGTGGAAGGATACTCAAAACATTTGACCAAAGTTATACAGTTTAAAAGCAAAGCTAAAAAAATACCAAGGAAATGTATGTAAACTTTTGACTGTCTAGAAATTAATAAAAAATTCTCAAAAAAACAATTATCTTATTACTCTGGCATTTAGCAAATGTAAATGATTTAGGTAATCCTAACGGACCTAAAACAGTAAACATTTTGTATGATTTACCATCAGACATTTAAAAAAGAAAAATGGTTATATGTTCCTTTTTTAAGAGTGTATGTAAACTTCTGGTGTCAACTGTATATGCTATAAAACTGCAAGTTAACTATGCTTAACTATAACTTAATTTGACTCAAATGCAGTAATATGCTTTTTTTGTAAAGCTGCTTTGAAATAATATTATAAAAAGCGCTATACAAATAAACTTGGATTGAATTGAATTGCGTCTTTGCTAAATAAAATGTCAGGATCAGTTAATTGCAGAAACACATTTTAAATTACTTACAGTAAGTATTATTTAAATGATTAGGTTGATTACAAATGTATGGTCTAAAGGTCTGATTTCCACCCATTTTTGTGTTTTAATTTGTTGTATTATGAATTGTACAGTGAGCATGGCCTAATCAGATCACTTTAAGCTTCATGGCGTTTGATTCCACTAATACGCACTAATCCAAGCTTCAGTGATCCTCAGCTCCCTGTAGATGATTTTGGGGTTATCAGCATCAGGAATAGGCTTGTCTGTGAGTGTCCGTATTATTTCACACCTCTCCAATGATGTTTTTGACATGCCTGCTGCTCCATCATGAGCTCCCTACTGAGATATGGCACACTTTTAAGACGGGCACATGGCACCATGCCTGGACAAGCCTGTGTAATGCCTGGGGGATCAACTTTAAGTCTGTGGATGAAGCCAGACTGTGCTTTCTGTTTGCTCTAGTTGCTGTGAAAAGCAATGATACAATTGCATATAAAATAGCTTCTTTTTGTGTGTTGACATGAAGTGATTAGGGCAAAATAAAAATAAAAGTTTGTCAGTATAGTTTCCTCATTGATGGATTAAATGTAGATTTTTTTTTTGTTAGTTTTTTTGTTATTTTGCCGTTTCCTAAAATGTAATTCTTGAATATGCAAATGAGGCATTATTTAATTAAATAATTTGTTTCTAGCATAAAATCTGAATATTGGATTGGATATTGGATATTGTTGTTGGATTTGAAGTCATATTAAAGCCAAAGGTTTTTACACAGGGGATTTTGGGAATCTTTTTTAATCCCACCAAGATTTAAAATACTGCAAACAGCATTTTTGTCAAGTAGAATGTATCTAATATTATGTCTGAACACATGCCTCTCTAAAAACCGTCAGAATGTACTCTAGAAATGAATGCAGTTAAAATTTGTATTCTGAAATCCTACAGACACAAAGTGTTTTTATGTTCCTTTTGCATTACTCTAGTTGCTGTAGAAATCCAGTTAAAGCAATGATACAATTGCAAAAAAGTGCTTCATTTTGTGTGTTGTCAAGGAGTGGTTAGAGCAAAGTAAAAATAAAACTATTTGTCATCATAGTTTCTTCATTGATTGATTAAATGTAGATTTTTTTTTTAAGGGAGGGGTTGCATTACAAGTTGTCTAAAAGTTTATGCTTAAATATGTAAATGAGGCAAGGCAAGTGGCAATTCAAAGTGCTTTACATAAACAGGAATAAAAAAGACAAGTATAAGAAAAAATAAAAACAGATAAAAATATGTTAAAACAGGTTGTAAAAGAATAAAAAAGAAGAGAAGAACATAATAGTGCGATCTGTCGGACGTAGCACAGTGCTCATTCAGTAAAGGCACAGCTAAACAGATGTGTTTTCAGTCTGGATTTGAATGTGCCTAATGTTGGAGCACATCCGATCATTTCTGGGAGTTGATTCCAGTAGCGAGGGGCGTAGTAGCTGAAAGCCGATTCACCCTGCTTTGACTGAATTCTTGGAATCTCTAGTTTATTTGATCCTAATGATCCGAGTGGTCTATTAGGTTTGTATTCAGTGAGCATATCTGTAATGTATTGAGCTCCTAGGCCATTTAATGATTTATAGACAAGTAATAGTACTTTAAAATCTATTCTGAATGTAACTGGGAGCCAGTGTAGAGACCTGAGGACAGGTGTGATGTGCTCTGATTTCCTGGTTCTGGTCAGAATCCTGAGGCATTATGTAATTAAATATCCAGTAATGTGCATCCATTTCTAGAACAGAATCTGAATATTGGATTGAATATTGAATATTGTTGTTGAGTTGGAAGTCATATTAGAGCTGAAGGCTTTTACACATGGGGATTTTGGAAATCTCTTTCAATCCCATCATTCAAAAAATACTGCAAACCACATTTTTTTTGTCAAGGGAAAATGTATCTAATGTTATGTATGAGCATGCACTCACCGGCCACTTTATTAGGTACACTTTACCAGTACCGGGTTGGACCCCATTTTGCCTTCAGAACTGCTTTAATCCTTCATGGCATAGATTCAACAAGGTACTGGAAATATTCCTGAGAGATTTTGGTGAATCGCCCGTTCCACCACATCTCAAAAGTGCTCTATTGGATGGAGATCTGGTGACTGTAGAGACCATTTGAGTCAAGAAACCAGTCTGAGGTGATTTGCGCTTTATGACATAGTGCGTTATCCTGCTTGAAGTAGCCACCAGAAGATGGGTACACTGTGGTCATAAAGGGATGGACATGATCAGCAAGAATACTCAGGTAGGCTGTGCTGTTGACACAATGTTCAATTGGTACTAATGGGCCCAAAGTGTGCCAAGAAAATATCCCCCACACCATAACCCCACCACTACCAGCCTGAACCGGTGATACAAGGCAGGATGGATCCATGCTTTCATGTTGTTGACACGAAATTCTGACCCTATCATCTGATTTTACAGCAGAAATTGACCAGGCAACGTTTTTCCAGTCTTCTATTGTTCAATTTTGGTGAGCCTGTGTGAATTGTAGCCTCAGTTTCCTGTTTGTAGCTGACAGGAGTGGCACCCGGTGTGGTCGTCTGCTGCTGTAGCCCATCTGTCTCAAGTTTGGATGTGTTGTGTGTTCAGAGATGCTCTTCTGCATACCTCGGTTGTAACGAGTGGTTATTTGAGTTACTGCTGCCTTTCTATCAGCTCGAACCAGTCTGGCCATTCTCCTCTGACCTCTGGCATCAACAAGCTATTTGCACCCACATAACTGCCGCTCACTGGATATTTTCTCTTTTTCAGACCATTCTCTGTAAACCCTAGAGATGGTTGTGAGGAAAGCAATTTCTGAAATACTCAGACCAACCCGTCTGGCACCAACAACCATGCCACGTTTAAAGTCACTTAAATCACCTTTCTTTCGTGCACTGCAGCAGATCGTCTAGAACATGTCTACATGCCTAAATGCATTGAGTTGCTGCCATGTGCTTGGCTGATTAGAAATTTGCGGTAACAAGCAGTTAGACAGGTGTACCTAATAAAGTGGCCGGTGAGTGTATACCTCTCAAATAACCTTTAGAATATACAATAGAAATGAAGAAATGAATGCAGTTCAAAATATGTATTGTGATTGAAACCTACAGATACAAATAAAGTGTTTTTAATATTCTCTTTGCATTAGTCTGAATAGAAAAAAGACTTGATTAAAAGCCCAAAATCTCAAAATTGACAAATGGAAAAACCGTTTTTGTGTACAGTGTATATTTTTAATGGGAAATATTCTCTGAAGAACATCTTCTCTTTTAATACTCACTGCGAGTTTCTCCTTTGTTTAGAAGTTATTAAAGGTGGATGTAAGTATTGACAGGCTGTTCTGTTGGAGTACCTCAGTTTCAGCTGTAATAAGACCGCTCGTACCACAATGCACAAATAGTGACAGAAATACACACACTGAGGGCAATTACACGCAGAGAACGATGGACACCAGAGAGACAAGCTGAGTTAAATGGAAATTTACACTGACTTTGAAGTGATCCCTGAGGCTGATCCAGATTATAAGGTTCCATTAAGAGCTCAAATAGGTTCAAATAGAACAACTTGCATGCAGTATTTTATTTCAACTTCTAGTTGAAGTTAAAAGTCTCTGTTTAAAACAGGGTGTTTGAACTTTTTAACACAGGATTACTTTATGAATAAAAAGACAAAAATACATGTAAAAGATTCATAGTTGGGTTCATAGTAAGATTTCTTTTTATCCAGAAGAGATTAATTAAAATGTCAAACAAATAAACGAAACAAGTCAGTATTATAATTATATATTCTTTAAGACCCTCAAAATACAATACAGATATGTACAACTATTAATCTTGTATAACTTAATTTTGGTGCATTTTAATGAAGCTTTTTTCAGACCTAATTTACACTACCTGACAAAAGTCTTGTCGCCTATCCAAGTTTTAGGAACAACGAATAATAACTTGACTTCTATGATTTGGTATCAGAAGTGGCTTATATGAAAGACAAAGGCCTCTAAATTATGCTTATTTTACTAAAATAAAATATGGTCATGCCTTGATTTTTAATAATTTGATTAGGACAGTAAGGTCTATAATTTGCTTAGACAAAAGTCTTGTCACTTAACAGAAATAATGTACAGTATAGAATATAAATTCAGGGTGCAGTGGAAATTCATTCATTCATTCTTTTTCTGCCGCTTTTCCGGGGCCGGGTCGCGGGGGGTAGCAGTCTTAGGAGAGAACCCCAGACTTCCCTCTCCCCAGACACTTCCTCCAGCTCCTCCGGGGGGATCCCGAGGCGTTCCCAGGCCAGCCGAGAGACATAGTCCCTCCAGCGTGTCCTGGGTCTTCCCCGAGGCCGCCTCCTGGTGGGACATGCCTGGAACACCTCCCTAGGAAGGCGTCCAGGAGGCATCCGAAACAGATGCCCGAGCCACCTCAACTGACTTCTCTCGATGTGGAGGAGCAGCGGCTCTTCTCCGAGCTCCTCTCGAGTGACAGAGCTCCTCACCCTATCTATAAGAGTGCGCCCTGCCACGCTTCGAAGAAAACTCATTTCAGCCGCTTGTATCCGAGATCTTGTCCTTTCAGTCATGACCCAAATCTCATGACCATAGGTGAGAGTAGGAACGTAGATTGACCGGTAAATCGAAAGCTTTGCCTTTCGGCTTAGCTCCTTCTTCAACACGACGGACCGGTACATCGACCGCATTACTGCTGCCGCTGCTCCAATCCGCCTGTCAATCTCACGTTCCATCTTTCCCTCACTCGTGAACAGTGGAAATTAATAATTAATATTGTGTATGACTCCCATGAGCTTGGAGGACTGCATCCATACATCTCTGCATTGACTCAAATAACTTATTAAAAAAGTCATCTGGAATGCCAAAGAAAGCATTCTTGCAGAACTCCCAGATTCATCGAGATTCTTTGGATTCTCCTTCAATGCCTCCTCCTTTATCTTACCCCAGACATGCTCAATAATGTTCATGTCTGGTGACTGGACTGGCCAATCCTATAGAACCTTGACCTTCTTTGCTTTCAGGAACTTTAATGTGGAGGCTGAACTATGAGAAGGAGCTCTATCCTCCTGAATAATTTACCCTCTCCTGTGGTTTTAATGTAATGGGCAGCACAAATGTCTTGATTCCTCAGGCTGTTGATGTTGCCATCCACTTTGCAGATCTCTCACACTCCACCCAAACTAAATGTAACCCCAAACCATGATTTTTCCTTCACCAAACTTGACTGATTTTGTGAGAATCTTGGGTCTGTGTTCCAGTAGGTCTTCTGCAGTATTTGTGATGATTGGGATGAAGTTCAACAGATGATTCTTCAGAAAAATCTACCTTCTGCCACTTTTCCAAACGATCAACTAGAAGTCAAGTTAGTTGTTGCTTACTTTTGTCAGGTAGTGTAGATAGATTTTAATTTAAAGCTAAAATTAAGATAATTCTTTATTTTTATTATATTCATTTGTTTGAGAGGACAGTTAGTTTTTTCTTCATGTAGTGATTGTCATTAGGCACTAAGTCAACATTTTATATGAAAGGAAAAAAGTCTAAATATTATCTTTTTTTCCACACAAAATAAACTATGATCACTCGATGTAATGGTGAATGAACAATGACAGAAATTAGATTTTTGTCTGACCTATCCTTTTTACTTTACTTTTTTTTTGCACAAAATCTGTGTTAAATCCATCAATAACTGTCATGGCATCTTTTGTTTTTGCCACATTCTCCTTGTCGAAGTAAAGCATAACGTTGTGCCATGTTGGAGACATCATGCTGATGGTTAGTTTCAGAACGATGTACGAAATGTCAGACTGCTGGGAGGTCTTTTTGGGCTAAAATGAATAAAAGAAAAGAAAAGAGAGACAGCTGTGCTACTGGTGTGGTCAAGTTTTCTCATGCAAAATATATGAGTGAACAGATGCAGCTGCTGTCAGCATCTCACCCACATTCAGACACACAAACACTGAGGTGCAGGTCCAGCAGAACATCTGCTGTGCTTATATTACAAAGACAGACAGATCCTGCGGTGTGTGTGGTGAAATGGGTGCTTCTCTGTGAAAGAAATCAATAGTCAGTTCATTGCTGTTCAAGACAGTTTGTAGACTGACTTGTATGTTTTATAGTTTGTCGCTGTGTGTATTATACAATGTGGATTCAAGTGTGTTCATGATAGTTTCTAAATTGACGTTTGGGTATGAGACAAGTGAACTGTTTGGCAGCTGTCTTGTTTGCTATGCATCATCAGTTGTTTACATCATGTTGGAAAACCTGCCAGGAGTAACATTTCTCCTTTATTTTCCTTCCATTCTCCTGCTGAAAGATTATTGAACATTTACTTAAATTTACATACTGACTTCTATTTTCTTCTGTGAAACATGAGAGACTGCATTTTTCTGCACAATTGCAATGTAGCAATTACATGAGCATCAAATCAGCTTCACATGTTTAAATCAGAAGTGAAACGCATGTTTTTTTTGGAACATTTGGAATAGGGAAGTCAAAATTAATTGTTTCTTTGATGCACTGCAATGTAAACGCAAACAATTTGGTATCGGTTCAAGAATAATCATAACCGGTTATTGTGTACTGACGTCATTTATCACATATGCGTTATATGGCGGTAGCTTACTATGATGAGAGAGGAGACCACGAGCCAGGCTTTACATTAACATTTTTGATCACCAGCCACTAGATTTCCAACATTAGCCACTCTTTAGCCATTTTCCACATTTTTGTTTTTGGGAAAATATATTTTATATGCATAAATTTGACTTTGACATGCTAAAATTACTTGATTTAGATTTTGTGTTATGTACACGCTGCCTCATTTATTTCACTTTTTTTGTGTATGAGCTTGCTCAATAAGCATGAGCAAGTGGGTTGTGGTTTCATAGTGTCGCATTGCGATTCGTTTTTATTTCACATAACTTTTCAGGGCTCAGTATTAAGGATTTACCTAATTTATCTCTGACCACACTAGGGTTGGGCCGATAGACGATGTCATCCTCCATCGCCGATGGCTGATAAACTTCACGATGCTGAGCCGGCATCGTGATCCATCGCCCCGCCCCACATGTATATTGATATATAACTTATTATTTGCATGTCATCTTAATAGCAATAACGGTCTTTTCATGAGCTGTGTTATATTATACTTATAGCTGCTGTTTGCACGGCTGACAGCATCGTGAGGATTAAATAAATCGTGAGGATTATTCAGCACCTCTCGCGCTTAAAATGTGTAGATTCAGTGGCAAACGCTGTTACCTGTAAACCCCATCCCACAGACTTTACAGTGAATGGCTTTAGTCATTTTCATAGTGGACTTGAAGCCACTGGAAGTCTTTTATCCACTCTTGGAAAAGTGTAAATGGTGGATTAACATTCAGCACATGATCACTTATAGGATGTGCCATTATTTAACTTTAAGTAGATTCTAAAACTAAATCTGTCAGTGTTATTTTCAATCTCTCATCTTCAGCGCATCACATTTCCGCGGCTGTTGCTCCTGTCATGTGAAGGTAGAAGGCGTTGACTGAGTGATTGACAGCTGATATTAACCAATCCATTCGCGGTCAGTTCTAGCGCAGTGGGCCAATAGGAAGAGCACAAAGGCGGGGCAAGCTTTGCTGGCTTTTGTACTTCAGCAAGTTCACATGACAACTGTTTTAATCTGTTCCTGAGCGCTGCGTTTGGTGTCTTTAGGTGCAAAGATGCATTCTGCATAAATGTCTCCTAAGTCCGCGCACGCAATGAGGATTTTACAGTGAAAACAGGTCGCATGGTAAAAATGTATGCACTAGCACAAATGCTTTCAAATACATATTTTAGGTCGCATAAAATATCAGGCGCAAGTGTGACTAAAACGGTCGAGCTCTAGCATCTTTACTTGTTATTATGTCCTCATAATAATATTAATAAAATAAGGAAGTTATCATTAATCACAATACAAATTACAGTGAACTCCAAACGAACTCTCGTCTCGTCTCCGCCACCAGCTGTGGGGAAAAGCCATTATAAGGACACAGATCACTTCGCCTGATCATGCCAGAGTCCCGCGGAAAAAAAGTGATTGAAAGGTGGTAATTTGTGTATAACTTTATTTATTTATGGTTTGGTCATGGGTAAAGCAAAGTAGTGAAAGGCAATGAAAACGATAGGCTACAATTATTAAATTGGTTATAAATTAATTGATATTTAACAACAAAGACCCCCACCCCGCCTACGACGATGATACCATCGTCCATCGCCGATGTTCACATTAGACATCGTACGATGCCAAATTTGTCAACATCGCCCAACCCTAGACCACACCAAAAATCAATGAATAATTGTTTCTTAGCCAAACGTTTTAAATAATGTGTCAAAACAAGCAAAATATAGCTGTATACGTGCACTTTTTAATTCAGTAAAACCTTTCTTTAAAAAATGTTGACATTTAAAAAAGAACTACTGTCATGTGTCATATACTGTCATCTAAAATATGCACAGTAATCTGTCCTGGCTAAAGGTATCAGATCACCAGTTAACTACATATAAATCGGAAGTTAACTGTAAAAAAAGTACTATGTATAATAATGAAAGGATGATCACGTGCAACATTAGGTCAATTAATAATCTGTTCAAAGAATAATTAAAGCAAAAGCAGCAATCATTGCTGCTTACAAATGGAGATATATATATAATATTATTATTATTATTATTATGTTTTTTAATCTTGAGCTTATGAAAGCAGCAGGACTGTGGGTGCACGATCATCTCTTTCTGTTCAGTCTATTACATAGAGAACCAATCGCACCAGTTGCATTTCCTCTAGGCACGGTTGCTTCGCGCAAGTAAATGGCAGTGCGCATGCTTTTTAAGCAGTCGCGGATTATTTTCAACCAGCTGAAGTCCACCCGCATTCAGTCAAGCCCTGACCGGGAGTAATTAAAATGCTCCAACTACTAAAAAAAACATAACTGTGCACAACTCATTGCTTGTGAGTTTGCTGGACAGTCTTTCACTGACAGGGAAGTACATCAGAACCCAGCTAGGTAAAAATGAAAGCTGAATCTCTCTCACTCACTCTCTGTGGCTCCTTTGACTTGCTGGCGTGTTTGTGAGGTAACGTTCTATCTCCTCTCTTGGCTGTTAGAACAATAACGTTGCTTATGAATCCAGACATGAGTGTGTCTGCAGAGGGAGTTTTCTCCACCGCATCGCTATCTATATTAAATCAGCCGATTGCCGCCACCATTTAATGTGAATGTCCGTGTCACTGTTTGCTGAACAGTGCCCAAGCCACTCTGACCGTTAGAGCCAATCGCAGCCTTTTCTGTTGAGTGCGTGACCAATCATATTTATTTAGAAACTCACTCAAAAAGCCAACGAGATAATATTTACATTTATTTATTTGCTAAAAATGTTTGTATTGTTCTGTGCATGTACTTTTAGTTTTATTTGATACATTCAAATTTGATACATGATTTTCTTTCAGCAGGTAAAATTATAGGTACAGTACATATGTCTGACTGCTTGTATTAAAGGACAAAGTTGTATAACAAATTATATTAATACTTTACGTATATATATATATATATATATATATATATATATATATATATATATATATATATATATATATATATAAATTTTAATACAAGAATTATTGTGTTGCTAAATAAAATATCAAATTGTTTATGGAAAGCATCGTCAATGCACCAAGATATCGAATTGAACCGAATCGATGGCATGATAATCGTAACTGAACTGAACCGAACCGTGAGACCAGTGTAGGTTCACACCTGTAATTTGGATGTGAAATATTCACAAAATAAAAATGTTTAAATACCATATTTCATGTGCGTTCTACATGTGCCCATTATTTTAAGTTGCCAGATTTATTGGGCATATTCAGAAAATATTACATGTTGCCAGAATATTTTGTTTTATGAATAACTTAAACAGTGAAAATATTAATACAGTAGAACAAACAGAGCCTGTGTTGGTTTTTAAACCATAGCCACAACTAAAACTTTTTTGTAGCTTTATTTTGTCAACATTTGAATGTAAAATCAATCAATCAATCATTGGATCAAAAAATGTGTTGAAGACTTCAGGATCGAATTTAAAACAGTTATGAGAAATATTTTTTTATTTTTATTTTTTTGATTATGTTATCATGTGTGTAAACCATTTCTGTCCACTCAAACCCTCATGGTCTTCCTCTGAGTCCACACTTTTTTGTGCAATTCAGCTTTGACTGGTTTTTATCTGATAGAAATCTGCTTAATTCGGGCTCTACGGAAGTGCACATTGAGGGTGTATTTTATACTGGTCACAAATGCGAGATTCATTCTGAAAGCTAAAAAGATGAATAGGACATGCTGTGGCGGGATGTCCAGACCTGTTCCTTGAGATCTACTTTGAGTTCAGCTCCAACCCTGATTAATCACACTTAAACCAGCTTGACTGCAGACAGGTGAGTTTGATGATCAAAGTCTTTTTCAAGGTAAGTATGTTCACTGTGTGGCCATATTTGCAGCGCCTCCAGGTAATTTATCTAAGACCAAAGTCTTATCTGTGACCTGTCACAATATTGTTGTTGCCTAAATGCTCATTTCGTTTAAAACACGTTTGCTCCAGCTACTGCATATATGCAAATATGGGCAAGACATCAATCTCCTCTACTTTGTTTCAATGGTAACCAGAAGATCTAGTTGCAAACTACTGAAGCACAGAAACTGAACTCGCAGAATAAAAGCAAGAGGACACTGGAAAGACTTGATATGTGTCATTTCTTCTGTGAAAATCAAGCACACAGTAGTCGGCAAATGACAGGGCTTCCAGTAATGAAAAAGTGAATCTGTACAGCCCCCTTCCCCAAAGAACCATTTGGCTATAAAGATTGATTATTGGGTATTTCAACCAGAAGTCAGGTCTACTGTCGCTTTGACAACTATACTGAGCATTGGCTCACGGTTATGTTCTCGCACCCTCCTGACGAATACAGGCTTTCCAGATGTGCAGTCACTGTTAAGCAGTAAAGACCACAGTAGTGCAACAACTAGCGAGCCATTCCCAAAATGTGTATTTGCATCTGAAAACGCGAGAGAGATGCAATGTTAAGGAGTAGTTCTGCCATGTTGTTGGTGTCAGGCCAACTTGCTACTCCTTAAATAGAAGTGTGCAACACTAGTCCCACCTCCAAGTTCATCTGATTGGTCCGCTGCTCTGAAACTGACAGCAGTTGTGGGTGGAAGTTAAAATCATTTTATTTTTGCATGCCACCAAAAAATGAGGTGCTACAAAAGACGTGAGTGTATAACAGTCACGCACTTTCATCAAACAATGAAAATTTAAGATACCGTCTCATATTGTGAGCACGTAAGTCAGTCTGTGAGCAAGTGAGACCCTTCTCTACACACATAATATTGAACAGTTGTTCGCTGCACTTGCTGTTATGGATTGACACAGTGCTAGCATTTTCATTAAAGAGATTTCAGTTTTGAAGCTTACTGTATCTTTAATTTAATACACAAGTATTGTTTTGCTGTTGTTTTAGAGGAGGACTGAGCTTAATCTCTGAGAGTTTAATACAGTTTCCTAATTATAAAGGTTTTTTATTTTCATTATTGTTTTTAATCTGTACTTTCAGTTCTGTAGCTGATTGTGACAAAATGCTTCTGCCAGTTAAAAATAGAAAAAGCTTTGGTGATTTGTAGGGATGCAGCGATTATAGATTTTGGTTGTACGATTATAGTCTGAAAAATAATCACGGTTTCACGGTTATCACGATTAATATGCATTTATTAATTTCAAAACACTACTAGTTTAGAAAATCACATGAAAACTCCTTATTTTAAAGTGTTGTTTTTTGCTGCTCAGTAACCAATTAATGCAGCACAAAATAATATTAAATACAAACAATAGTCCATTTCTCTCTTTGTGCTTAAAAGTAACATTTTTGACATTTGAACATGCATAATGTTTACACTGTAAATAAATGACAGAACAAAAAAAAATAGCCTTCGTTTATTGCAGGCTTGAAATTAACTTTATTACTTGGTAGCACTGGTGCTCCCAACTTCAAAAATTTTAGGAGCACCATAAAAAATTTGGAGTACCCAGCAAAAACGAATGAGCACCACTGCAAATGGTATATTAACAGATTTATTGTATTTGAAAACAACATCAATCAGGACTAACAATAACCAGAAAAAACTATCTAACTCTGTTATGACCTATTGATGTTTGTGCAATAATTCCAAAATGAGTGTCCAATAGTTATAAAATAATAATGATGTTGATGATTACAATAATACTAACAATGAATTACATTATCATGCTGCCTTGAATGTGAGTTATCTGCTATAAAAAGTCCTACTGTTACTTTATGAGAAAAAACTCTATTGTTTGCATCAAACAAAAATAAAGCATTGCAGTAAGAAATATGCATTTTGCACTATTGTTTTTATACACATGTCAATATAATAACCAGAAAGATCGGACAAAAGAAAGGAAGAAAAGTCTCACTACTACCACTCTTTAAAGGTTTTGGTTTGGTCATTTTAAATGCTCAGTCTCGTTATGCACTGATTTTCATTTTGCTGTGTTTGTGGAAAAAAGCAGGCGAGTCAGCCGACCCAATATATGAGCGGCGCAGAGCAGGATTCTCGTGATGACCACCTGGACAGTGCCATTCTTTATCATGAGCCGAAGTTTCAGTTTAAACCTAGTAAAATTGAGCTTCTTTGGCGACGATCTATACACTGTTAGATTTTACATTTGGTGTCTATTTTGCGCTGAACACGCAGTGAATGCATCCCATCGAGATTCAGGCCATTAAACAACTGATCCACCGAGTCTTTCAGCACTTTCTCCAAAATCACTCGGTTGATCTCGGCTGGCCGATCAACATTCACTG
This sequence comes from Danio kyathit, assembly GCA_903798195.1. NCBI lineage: Eukaryota > Metazoa > Chordata > Actinopteri > Cypriniformes > Danionidae > Danio > Danio kyathit. The sequence continues at coordinate 40,987,266 of LR812537.1, read as the reverse complement.
CATGATCCTCTCATCAAACTTCAGCGGTTTGCAGTTCACACGGTCACAAAAGCCCCATCTCAACTAGTGCGCATGAAAAGCGTGAGCGCGTTGCGTCGTGTGTGCATCTCTCTATTGAAAATAATGAACTTGCACGAGCTTGCCTTAGTTAATAGCCTCAGTCATAGTTAATCCAGTGTGCGTGGTTATCAGTCTCGGTGTACAAACTAGCGCACAGTTTGCATAACTTTATTTAGTTGCTGCAGTTTTGTTCTGTGCAGAAACGCATAGTTGAGAAGCCTTTACGATTAATTAACCGTGACTAATTAAAGCGCGGTTAATAGTGAAACTGGTTAATGGTTGCATCCCTAGTGACCCCAAAACTAAGATGTGTACCAAACTGTGACTCCAGTGTACTGTTACACCCCTAATATCTATAGTCATTAGTTTGATCCGATCTGAACTCTGCATGTAGATGGATCTCCAGGTGCAGGATTGGTCACCCTTACCCTTCAGTCTTGTGGACTTTATGGAGATGTTCATGTGGCAACCAAGTCTACATGACCGACTTCTCATCTACACATCTTTTTCTTCCCTTTTTTGGGATCTGGAGATGCTTTAGTGTTGGAGTCATTTTGGGTAAAGAGTTAAAACCATGCTTTCAAGTGTTTCTTTTCCCCGTGGTAGATGTCACCGAGTATATTTTGTCTGATGGCACTAATTATTTAATTCTCCACGAAGAGTGTTCCCTCTGCATTAAACAGTCAGGATGGCATCCATCACTGTATATTCATCAGACGAGCACAGCTTTTGCCTTGAAGATGACCTCTCGCTGCTGTCATCTTTCCTTGACGTCTTATTGTTCTCTGAGTGATGTTTGAATGTCATCCTTGGGGCTTTTAGCATTCTACTCACTGTTTAGTTTGCTTGTTATTTTCCTCCCCCAAGATGTGTCTTTGTGTCTTCCATAATTATCTGTGGCAGAACATCAAGAAGTCACATGGTGATGTTAGATTTAGAGACAGAGGTGGCCAGAGAATCTGTCAGTCCTAATACTATGGCCACTGCTGTAGATGCACCAGGACATGGACATATGGCTAAAATTCTTGGAAAGACATCAAGTATGTGGGAATATCATATGTCTTCATTGAAGACCACTCAGACCAGTCTCTATGGAGCATGTACTTTGAGGTATAAGGTTTTCTAGCTCAAGAGTCTCAAAGATGAACCGCCGTTCAATTATCAGAACACTCATCCAAGTTGTATGAAGTCCTCATGTGTTTTGCACTGCAATGATTTAAAGAGTTCACCTTGTATGATTCACTTCTGCACTTTGTGCCTCATCGTGTGACTTAAGGGATGAACAGATGGCCATACCATTACATAATGTCTTTACAAGTAATACATGAGTTGAAATTGTATTTTGCCTTCCATGTGTCTGCAGGCCCAGTAATGATTTCTGTAAATGCATTCAATTATTTAAAATGCATAAGAGTAAAATAAATGTAAACCATTCTGAAGCAAATTGGAAAACCTGTTGACTGAAAATCAGTGACGTCAAATGTTGAAAGGCTCCTATTATGTCTATTTAGAAGAAAATATAAGCCTCAGTTGTCCACAAAATGTGTCTGTGAGTTTCAGCTCAAAATACTTCAAGGATCATTTATTATACCCTGATGCAAATGCTTATTTTGGAGGGGGTGCAAGATCATGTGCCTCTTTAAATGCAAACAAGCTACTGCTGCCCCTCCCCCTTTCTAGAAGAGGGCGGAGTCTTTACAGCTTCTGCCTCATATACTCCAACAACGTTAAGCAAACAGTTGTGTTTTAATGCCATTTGATGAGTTTAACTATTGATATGTGATATTTTGAGTGTCCAGACACAGTGGGAGCACACAGAAAGCTGGTTGTTAGATGACATTCTGTAGTAGGGTTCGGGGAAATCAATCGATACTGAAGTTTAAAAACGTCCATTTCCTGCTAACATTTGAGCGCTACTGAGCACGTTCTTAAACAGCGCTGATTTGGCATTGTGTTCACATGCTCAACAGAAATGACTGTGATTGGCCGTGAAGGTCATCAGTTCACCAAACTCACTATGCTCAATAGCGCTTAAATGTTAGCGGGAAATACTGTAGACGTTTTTAAAACGTCAGTATCGACTGGTACCGAATTCCAGTATTGTGCAATCCTATTCTGTAGAACAGGGGTGCTCAACCCTGTTCCTGGCGATCGACCTTCCAGCTGATTTCAGCTCCAACCCTGATCAAACACACCTGAACCAATTATTTAGAACGTGAGGAGCACTTGATAATTACAGGCAGGTGTGTTTGATAAGGGCTGCAAATGAAAACTGCAGGAAGGTCGATCGCCAGGAATAGGGTTAAGCACCCCTGTGGTAGAAGAATGCTGTTTCTATGTTGGGAATATAGTATTCGATCTGTGAAGCAGTAAACTACTAACACAATTTAACCAGGTCTTGTCCCATTGAGCATGCCTTGATGGGACATGTTTAAGTTAAGGAACATAAAAATAGGAAATGGGCTCATTTTATTACTTCCCTAGAGTTAAAGAGTTTTACCATTTTTGAATCCATTCAGTTGATCTTTGCGTCTGGTAGGAGAACATAAAGCTTAGCATAGATCATTAAATCAGATTAGACCATTAGCATCTCGCTTAGCGACTAGGTAATATTGTTTGCTGCTTGCCCTGATACAGCAGCAAACACCGCCTGAATTGTTTAAACAATGGTAAAACTCAGTTGTTTAACCTTTGGTTTGTTTAACCTTTTTGGTTGTTTAACCAAAAAAATGTTGACTGTTCCTTTAAGTCAGGGATATTATAGTTAGTATACTTGGAGTATAGATTTAGTATAGTATATAAATACTGTAGTATAACGGTGGCTCAGTGGTTAACACTGTCGCCTCACAGCAAGAAGGTCACTGGTTCGAGTCCAGGCTGGGTCAGTTGGCATTTCTGTGTGGAGTTTGCATGTTCTCCCCATGTTGGCGTGGGTTTCCTCCAGGTGCTCTGGTTTTCCCCCACAGTCCAAAGACATGCGCTATAGGTGAATTAAATAAACTAAATTGTCCGTAGTGTATGTGTGTGAATGAGTGTTTCCTAGTGATGGGTTGCAGCCGGAAGGGCATCCGCTGTGTAAAACATATGCTTGATAAGTTTAGTAGTTAGTATAGTTAGATTACCGCTCTGGTATGTTAGTTATGTATAGGTTTAAAAATAGGTCTCATGTCTAGTGTTGTGTTATTATTTATGACTGTTTATTTATGTAGCACCATGGTCCTCTGAGACACATTTCGTTCCACTGTATGTCCGCACGTGTCAAGAAAGCTCAACTTAAACTTGAATATTGGGATGTGTACACTACCAGAAGAAAATTCAGGACTACAGTTGAGTTGTTCAGAAGGAATACTTACCAATATAAATTATAACCCCTGATTTAGCTTGGACTTTGCAGTTCTTATTCATGCATTTGTAACCCCGCCAGTCCTACACCCTCCCAACCCGCTCCAAGTTGGGATCGAACCGGCGACATTCCGCATGGGGGTCGGTTGCTCAAACAAGGAGGCTAAAGACAATGGCCTCTAGCGTCTGTCGCTAGAGCTCCTTTTGTGGTCAGAGGAGTAAGGTTTACCTGCACAGCACTTCACTAGCTGGCCTCCGCTACACTTTGACAGCAATATTGCATACTAAAGGAAGTTGAAAGTATAAAAAGCATAATAGCAACCACATAAAGCATACATCTTCACACAAAGCCATTAGCGGTATCATAACTTATTCAGCACTGAAGGCTGATATAATGCAGATTCATGACAGGCACGTGGAGGCAGTACAGGAGTTCAGATGTGATGGCTGATGGATTAAGGTCATGCACTGTCTGATCTCATCTGTTGCATAAAAATTGCAGCGCTTTTCTGACAGCTCCTCTGCTTACCCAATGAACCAGTTGACATGTTGAATTGTAAGTTGTTTACAGTGCAGCTTTGCACTGTGCTGTGCTTGTTAGCCGGAGGGCACAAAGACCATGTTAATAATCGCACCATGCACATCACATGTCTGCCTCCTCAGTTATGTGAGGTAATATGATGTAATGATGTTATAATGTGTATTTGGGCTTGTGGATGTGGATATAAAGGACACAAGTTGGTCTATAATAGCTGAAAAAACATTCCCATGCATCTTAAATTTTTTGGGGGGGGTAAATATAGGGTTGGGTATCGTTTGGGGTTATTTCGATACCGGTGCTAAATCGATACTTTTAAAACGGTAACGGTGCCTGAACCGATACTTTTGAGCCACAAAATTATGGTGGATGATCATTTTAATTGACAAAATTTAAAAAAAAAAGATTTTAGTTGAACAATATAATTAAAGTTTAAATTAAACATCAATTCATATTTTATATATTTGAATTGAATTGCATTAATATAATTAATTTGATCATTTGTTTGTTAGCATGAATTTAGGATTTGCATTATGCAATAAACATTACATCAGCTTACTACTAACCTTTGGAAAGGCTGACATCAAAATCAGGGAACACCTTTTTTCTAGGCTTTGGGCTTGTGACTACGTTTACTTGGACATCAGTAATCGAATTATTTACCTTAACCTGAATAAGGCAGTAAGATGATTAGGGTCTTTACATGAGTAGCTTTTTGAATGTTCTTTTTATGATTCCGTTTGACATGTTTATAGCACATAGATTGATTGTTCGTTGTGTCACCAGGCTATCCACGTTTCCTCCGGAGTTTCATGTAATTGTGGGTATTTATTTATAATTTTTAGACTTTAACTTTAGTTCTGCAGTTTCACTTTCATTCAGGAACATTTCATTCATGCTCCCTGTAACAAACTGTTGTATTGGATGAGAATATGATGTAAGGACTTGTGGAAGAGTGTTGTTTTTATGGAATTTGATACCGCATGCCGAATGGAAAGAAAGAATCTCCGCATTTTGAGATATATGTGTCTGTGGTCCTTTTAAGATAATCAAAAATTGCTGTTTACATGGTAGACTCTTAATCACAGTATTGTATTAATCATATTAAAATCAGAGTATTGGTGTCCATGTAAACATACTCCGTAAAAGTGCCAGATGACGTCGCAAGCTGTCAAAGATAGTGCATTCCTTTGCCTTTAAGGTGATTCCATGAGCCCTCAAAAGTTTCATTAAGTTTGACATGTTTCCCCCCCCTTACACACAACTTTTGTAAAGCATCTGCTGCACGTTGTTGTCAGAATCCTTGCTTGTAAAATATAGCCATACTTTAGAACGTTTAGTTTAAGCAAATTTTATGAATGCGATCGTGCGTGTTAATGAATCTGCAGGGAGTCGCTCACCGGATGCGCTGTACCAAAGTCCCTTTAAGGCAAGTCATTTCACTCGGCAGCCATCTTTGAAACGCCTCTTGGGCAGTTTGCTCTGTTTGAATGGGGAAACATCAAATTCTACAAATCTACTTGCAAAGCTTACGATTACATTTCGTATTACGTATATCCAATAAAATTAAACGACAACTGTCTATTTATTTTAATTTCTAAATGTTCGTATCACACAAAATCTGCAGAAACTCATGTCTGGTCCGAGCCCCTCCCCCCGAGAATTTAGCGATCGCTGATTGGCTACTGTACTAGAAGGTGGGCTTTATTCACCATATAGCGATCGCTGATTGGCTCCTGTACTAGAAGGCGGGGCTTCATTCTATGCTCTTTGGCTCTACTGCACGCGTTGCCTACGTGGGTGCGTTCCCTAAACAACAAGAAAAAACTCATGACATCACCGACAGTGTCTGTATCCTTCAAAGTTGTTTTGAATTAAATGTTTAAAGATGGTGTGACAATGCGTACCTGTGTGTGCCTTTGATGTACCCCTTGATGCTTCTTACATCCTTGTCGCAGCACCAGTGGCACAGAAATTCATATGTTGATTCTGTCCAGTGCACACCGGTTACATAGGTACCAGTCGCTACCCAACCCTAGTAAATACTATTCATGGAATTACGTGATTGCTGAAATTTAGATGTCGTTTTGCTTACAGCAACTTTTTGAGTCATTGTAAATAAAATAATTTGGGTTTTTGGGTTAGTGTAGTTTAAAAATGTACCTGCAGGGGCTAATGAGTTCTTTGGGTGCACTCTTTCTTTTAAAAACAATGCCATATGTTAAATATTGACCAAACCAATCATTGGTTTCTTTCATTTAATCTTTGGGTTATTTTTCTTTATTAAAGTGTAATTACAATTGTTTTTAACCTGACTATTTGGTTTGTCCATATTTGAACCAATATTGGGTGAAAACAACCAGCATTTTTTTTATGAATGTGGGTACTTGCACAAAGTCCCTTGAGATCTTGATGAATATGGAAGGATTGTGTTAATCCCACCACTTTGAAGATAAAAGGTCAGGAAGATCCTTGAGGATCCTTTAATTTCATACAAAATGGGAGAATATCCCGGTTTAATGAGATTCCAGCATTCACCATGACTGCCAGCAAGACTTATAGAGTTGCGTCAGACTGTTAATAACGTCCAAACCTGTGAGCTCAGAGCTTAGGTGAGAGCCAAAGTGACTCTGACATTTCATTCCTCAGCAGGCGGCAGCTGATAGTGCTTCCCTCCCCGTGAGCACAACCTTGAACTCCTCTGACTTCTGAAGGAGAGGGAAACTATTACAATGAATCAGTTGGAGGCATCCCAATGGACCAGACCCTGTGGCTTGGGCGGTCTGGTGGATTGAGTCTCAGATTGACCGGTCAGATGACGTCACTTTCAATGAAAGCTCCATTGCCCCTCCAGGCGTCATTCATTATGCTGTGAAGTTTCAATTTTGACCAAGCCAATGCAATTACTGGCCCTCTGTAGGGGCTTTGGCGGTACTCCGAAGCTTCAATTCGTCTAAATGAGAAGCTCAAACAGTGGCTCTCATTCGAAAGCACCATTCCACTCGAGTAGTGTTTGTATTTAAGTGGAATAGCAAACACACATAGGTGCGTGCCGCCTCTGGGTGAAAGCCTCGGTTTCATTTTCACCTTGACTGCCGCTGTTTATGAACACCGTAATGACACCTTCAGTTTTTATAGCGCTCACCCAGACTTTAATTTCCCACGCAGCCATTCTGATTTGATTTGAGCTTTTTTATAAAGCACTAATCTCGCACGATAGATCATTGCAGAGCTCTCATTCCTTAATCCTGCTTTAGTAATATCCCGAGGGGAAATCTTTGAGGATCATTTATGAAGTGGTGAGATAGTGAAAGTCTCTTATAAGGGTAATCAGCCGGCATCTCATCAATCTAGATGGCATCTCTGTGTTGCTGTTATGTAATGTGTAATGCGCTAGGAAGATTAATAAGAGGCTGGTTGGAGACTGAGCAAGACCCTTCATGCCAATATCAGACCACCTAGACTTTTGTGACCTCTTGTGACCAAAAACAGCTTTAATAAACTGAAAGTGAGAAATTATTCATTAATTGGCTGTAAAATGAGACGCAATCCATTTCCAATTTTTTTTTTAATTTAGCAGATGCTTTTATTCAAGTTCACTTAGACATGAGGGATATAATAAAGCAATTCATTTTAATGGAAAATGAAGATGGGAAGTTTTAGAATTGCTTAGAAAAGTACTAAAGTATGAGACACCATGGGACAACAGAAAGAGATGAAGAGTTTCTTTATAAAAAAGTTTTAGAAGTAGGTTAACAGCTGCAAGTCAAATGTTCACAGAGGAGATTTAGAGTAGTAAACTCTTTTTGAGAGGGACATGAGATTCTGCTTTTTTGCTAGGAAGATCCAGACAGGGTACTGTAAATACCCAGACACACAAACACACAAAAAAGTAATTACATTCAGGACAAATGGTGACCAACTCTAGATTAAAGCCTGGGTTATTGGCCTAACCCATGGCGCATGCATTGCGTGTTGCCGTGCATTTATAATGGCTGTTTGTGATGCTCTGCAATAACACTGCTGACACGCTAGTGTCACGTTCCTTTGTGTCACATTTCTTCTCGGCTGTTTTGTTTTTTCTGAACGGTTCCTTAATATACAAGTAGCTCAAACTCACTCATTCAGAGACGGGAACTGGCAGACGTGCAACAATAATCATTAATCAAGGTAAACGCAAAACAAAAAACTTTCCATATGAAGCTCCTTCTCGGGACTCGACACTTGTAAACACTCGCTCCGTTGGGCTTGCAGCTCTCAGCACCGCCCGCACTCATCACAGCTACCAAGTTGACCAATCACAGAGCTTGCTCCACGCGTCGTTGCGATGTGTAGTTACATTTTTTGAGAGGTGAGCATCAGCGTCGTCGTCAGCCACGCCGAGCGCTATGCGACCGCATAAAGGCTGCGCCGGACCATATGTGTGCACTTGATGCAGAAGTATAAATCAGCCTTGCTCTTGCTCATTACAAAAAAAGATTTGCTCCAAAGATAAGTTGCAAACTGGACTGACTTTTAGTTTAAAATCCATGTAGCACCCTCTTCCTATTATACGGGTAGGGCCCTGGTTACCTATTAATTAGATCACTTTAAATTAGATCACTTCAACCCATAACCAATCTGGTACAAAATTACCTTTCCAAATTTACTTAAATACAATTAAACAAACAAATGTAAAGTAATACAAACAAAAGAAATAAAGGTTTGTTTCAAAATAAAGCTTTTTGTTTTCCTCGTTTCAAAACTCAAAAACATCAAAAATCAGCAGTTCATTTAGTAAACCTCAAGCATTGTCCATATAAAATGAATGAATAAACCCCGTTTTCAGGCCTGTATCCGTGCATGTGTTCGTAGTAGCAGAAAACACAACTGCCCCTTTGCCCAAAGGGCAAATAAACAACAGTTCGCTCTAAATGCAGCCAGGAAATACGAATATTCCAGAACTGGGATTATAGTCCGTGGAGGAAAAGGAAAAAGTCGGCCGTGTGATGTCATATCCAGCACTGCCAGAGGAGCCACTGAGATGTTCTATCTGGGATGTAAAAATTTGTTGGCAATGCTCGATTGCGGTTTACTGACGCTTTAGTGGCTAACGCTGTATTTAGTAAACACAATGCAACAAATAGTCTGGTGATACTCAAGGAGGAAATTGCTATCTTCACAGGATCATAGACGTTATAAGCTTTAGGTTTGTCCAGTGTACACAATGTACAATTTTGCACTGCAGTAGTCCATGTCTTGCGCAGACAGAGGACATGTGAATTCTGCATTATACTGTTTCCCAATCCTTGTCACAATAGTCTTAACCATGCCCTCTTACTGTTAGTATGCTTTGAGAGAATGATGTGCAAAAAAAGAAGCCCCATGCATTTCTCAATTCTCAATTTCAGTTGGAAGTACATCAACATACTGAAATAAAAGTTTCTGCAACCTCTGGTTCACGCTGACTTTAAGATGAATTTGAAGTTGATTCATAGTGACCTTTCTGACCAATGGTCTCCGCCACTGATTAAATATGAACACGATTTCTTACAAAGGAGGCCAGAGCGGAAACCTTTACATACTTGTGCCTTAATTATAGATAGGACGCTTTGCAAAATTTACCTCTACAGATGTTCAATGACTTTAAAGACAAAATCAAGACACTAAGTAAGAGGTCCCAAAATCAAGACAATAACTCTAGAGCAAGGGTGCCCAAACTTGGTCCAGGAGTTCGGTTTCCTGCAGATTTTAGCCCCAACTTGCCTCAACACACCTGCCTAATAAGAGCTTGATTAGCTGGCCTAGGTGTGTCTGATTAGGGTTTGAACTAATCTTTACAGGACCCTAAAACTTTACCGGCCCACCTGGAATGAGTTTGGGAACCCCTGCTTTAGAGTGACAAGTTTAATGGAACCCTAACTACTCTACTTAACTCATTTTTTTGTGGGGAATTTAAAAGTTTTTTGACAATCTAAAATGGGGTTTTGAATTTCTGAATTAAGACCAGTGGCTGGCTGGCAGGGGAATGCGTTGAAAGACAACATAGCTCTCAAATGCCATTTTTAGCCAACTGTTCACATTCATTCAAATGTGTAGGTGTCCTGAGAGCCAAGCGCGTGCTTCTATTGCTTGAGAATAATCGTCTGCTCTGCCAAGAGGCTCTTTCAGAGAGATGCGTCGTGAGGTGGCACCACTCATTCCCAGCCATATCTGATGTGTCAGAGCATGAGAAGCCCACGTGAGGGCTGGAGTTGGCTAAGAAAGCAGACACGTGTGTCTCTTTAAAAGTTTACGCTCAAAGACCCTGTTGGAGAGTCAGAGGTTCTTGAAACTGATCAACCTAAATCTAAGGCATAGTTTTGTCAAGAGATACAGATATTTCTTCTTTACCTGATATATTAACGTTCATCAGGTGGATTAGGGTGCAACATTTGGCAACTGAAAGGCTGACTTTGTCCTCTTCTTTCCCCCACAGCCAGCGAGAACTGCCATGACTTCCATCCCATGTTTTTCACCCACGACCGCTCGTTTGAGGAGTTTTTTTGCATCTGTATCCAGCTGCTCAACAAAACCTGGAAAGAGATGAGAGCCACTTCTGAAGACTTCAATAAGGTAAGAGCATGTTCGATTGAGGCTCTACCTCAGTATTCACTGTTCTCACAACCTTTGCTCAGTGGGTTTCTTTTTATGGATTTTTCTGTCTTATTTGCTTTCCTTCCTGCACATTAGTGGTCAACAACTATGAGGTTTTGATGGAGAAATGCTAGAGTCAAAAAATCTAGAGATGCACAATGGTTTTTAGAATTGGCCAATAAAGACTTAAAATGTCACCACTAGCAATGGCCTGATATGTAAAATCATACATGCATGGCTTTTTCAACTGAAGAAATAAACTCAAATAGGTCATTTAAAACGCATTCTTAATTTCAAGGTAGCAATCCAAAACGATGATTCTAAAGTGCCATACATGTGAAAGCTCACCTCAAGAGTGAGCCAACTGCTGACCTGATCTTATTGCTAGCACTCCTGACAGATTAGTAAGGTACTCAGAATCAGTTTTATTGAATCAGAATCAGTTTTATTGCCAAGTGTGCTTCACACACACAAGGAATTTGTTTTGGCAACAGAAGCTTCCAGTGTACATAAATTGACAAGTGACAACACAAAATTAAGTGTGAGAAAAAGAAAAAGGCGATAAACATTAAACAGAGATGCAGTTAGTCAAAAAGATAAAAAGATCTGGATGTTGAATTGTATGTACACATTTGTTATAAATATACAGGTTGTAAGGTGCTGTGTACAAGTGCGTATGAGAAAGTATTGCACATTAATTGCACAGTAGGGGAATATTTAACTGTTCATGAGGTAGATGGCTTGAGGAAAGAAACTTTTCCTGTGTCTGGCTGTTTTTGTGCTTGGTGCTCTGTAGCGCCGACCAGATGGCAACAGTTCGAACAGATAGTGTGCTGGGTGTGAGTCGTCCAGAGTGATTTTGTGTGCCCTTTTACTCACTCTGGAAGAGTACAGTTCTTGAAGTGTAGGAAGGGTAGTGCCAGTGATTCGTTCAGCAGTCCGGACTATTCGCTGTAGTCTACGGAGGTCAGTTTTGGCAGCTGAGCTGAACCAGACGGTGATTAAAGTGCAGAGGATGGATTGGATGACAGCTGAGTAGAAGGCTCATTATCATCACATCATCTTATTGCTAAAGTATATTCGAATAATTTTCCATATCTGGCTCTGTCTGATTCCTTAAATTTCAAGCCATTCAAGTTAATCGAAAGCTGCCACACAGGCTCATTGGGAATATCTGCTCCAGCATACATTTTTTGTGTACTTAAGCATACATTTGACTGCAGTTTCTAGGTAAAATGAATGCTACCCCATCAACCTTTGTTTCGTTTCACACTAGTGATACTTATGGAGACATATTATCAATGAAGAAAGGAACAATTTCATGCAGTTTTTTTGCACAACAATGTCTATGATTTGATGTCCATGTGAAACACTTTACTGGCGTGGCCAGTTTGTTCGGTAACTCACTTTGTATGGTGTTGTACTTTTGATGCAAAAGAGATAAAAACAATGTAAAAGCAAGGTAAAACTACATGGCCGCAGTGCACTTTTCTCCTACATTTGCTTTTGATAACACTATCGGTTGGTTTTAGAGAAGCGTTTAGATCCGTGTTTTTTTGATGATGATAATGAAAAGCCTTTATTTGTCACATACACTTTTACATGCAGTGAAATTGGACCCCATCCCCACCCCTCCCCCCCAAAACCATACACACATATCACACAGAGTTTGAAAGAGGAAAGAGGAAATAAGGTACATTAGGGAAGAGAGAGGTGAAAAAAGCCCCAGCACAAGCACATAGACCTAACATCGCAACGGGGGATGGGAACAGAGGATGTGGATATAGTCCGATAAAGGTGGCAGCCGTCTGGTCCTGCAGCCAGGGGGCGCTGGTCACAGACCCGCCTACCTACACCGGTGAGTGAAAGCACACGAAGGCGTAGGATGTGGGGTTGGGCAGTGATTGTCTATCTGTAGCTGTGTATGTCTGTCTGTGTAAGCCTGTAGAGTCTCACAGGTGTCCTTGGAACAGGGAGCAGGAATTCAGTGTCTCGTAATCATGTTCTCTGGGGGAAGTTGTTTGTTTCCTGCTGAGGCCGTCTGGCAGGACAGTCACAGGGAAGCCAAAAGAGAATAAAAGGTTTTTAAATTGGATCAAAGCTGCCAATTTTGCAGATATCTAATGTCCGTCATTGGTCTCCAGGTCTGACCAAATCACATTGCAAAGCTGCTAGTTTCTCCCCGATGTTTTCCAATTTGCGGTCTAATGCTACAGTCTGAGTATCAACAACCCTGCTCACCACTGTTTCAATCCAGCCGGCCTGCTTAGTGGGGTTTTGAGCTCCACTGACCGCTTTTATCAATCGTCGATACCCCAGGGCCCCGCCTAATCCCATCAGCAAAAACCCTGTTATCAAAGTTCAGAATAGATAGTTATCTTCAATATCCTCTAGGGACAAAGTGGCCAGGCACACGATGCGCCACTTCTCCTACCCGTCCATCATGTATATAGCTGCAAACGTTCCCGCAGGACAGTTTGGTTCCCCCGAACCCAGACTTCTCATCTAGAAGATGGTGTCAATTGCGTTCAGAGACCAGTTGATCAAATCCATAATTCCTCATGTGTTTGGAGAGCAGGGTAAGGAGAGCCTTAGAGATGAGACCAGGAGCCAGCCAGGAGAGATATGGGAGAGGAAAAAAGTGCAACGCCTTTGCCGAAAAGAAAAATTGTCTATGCTAGGTGGTCTGTACGACAAGCCCCGGCCTTCACGTGGACGTGTACAAAAAGGATATGTATTTGAAACATATAATGAAACGTACCGTAAGTAATGTATTACAGATTCGCAAAAAAATCTAGACGGCGCCCTCTAGTGGATTTTTTGTCTGAAACATGCAACGAAACTTACTCGGAGAAACGTATTTTACATAGAAAAATGTAAGCACATATTTCCAATGAGCCTGGCCTGAAACGTTCTAATAATATTGTGCACCCCTAAAACCTGTTCCATTATATATGCATTGGCAAGTGTGTTGATAGATATTGAAGCAGTTAATTGGCTACTTCACTTCGAAATGCTGAACTTGCTGAATTAATTTTTAACATTTGCAATGGAATGAAAGTAGTTTCAGACTCTTGGCAGTAGCAAACTTTTCTTCTGGTAAAAGAGGCAGATGAGCTTTGCTAGGCTGTTGTTTGTGTAATTATGATAATCACACAGCAAACTTGTCACCACGTTGTAGCATAGGATAAAAGACGGTCTTGCGAAAAGCTGTATATATTTGAGCTCAATTAAGATTCATGGACATGAAAACTCATTTTTTAAGTATCTCCCTGGAGCGCGTCTTTCTGGACACTGTGATTAAATTCATCATCCTTTGTTTTCTTACATGAGCAGCACATCTGAGAAAACTTGCTCGCTTTTGCCCCTCGCCTGTGTTGCTCGTCGTCTCATTATAAATAGAAATGCTGAATATAGAGATAAAACTGCTTTGAATCTGGTGATCAGAACTCTCCCAATTCTTTCTTTCTGACAGTTTTCTGGTATTGGGCACAAATGAAAATAGTCTCCATCATAAATGTTACAGGAGGGATGAAACATTGCTGTTGATAGATAGATCTTTTTAGGTCCTTTTGATGGTGGATAAAAGGTTGAGATGCACTAATCAAAACTTTAGTCCTTACAAGCAGTTGTTTCGCGTAGAAGGAATTGTGGATTAGTATGAGTATATATGAGTTTTACATGGGGAAAAATATGGGAAAATGTAAAGCATTGGATCTCCTAAATATCAGTCCATTTAGCCACCATTTCTGGCATGCATTGGATATGAAGATCATTAATAGTATCACTCGAATGTCTGTATGTGATTTCTACTACTGTAGGCCAATCTTTTTTCTCTTTAGAAAATAATTGTATAACACCCAAGTCTTGACATCCATGTGTCCCAAGTCATCTGTGGACACAATCATGACTCAAGTGAAGGAGATTAGACCCACCTCTCCACCAACCTTTGCTTAATAGAGTAAATCTATCTCTCGATTTCATTGTTGAAATGTCGCCTTCTAGCAGATTTAACTTTGGCATTGTTTTAAAAATGAGAGTATTAAAGGGTCACGAATTACCAAAACACATTTTTTTGAGCTGTTGACAGTCATATATGTATCCCACGCTGCTATAAACACTATTGGGACACATATATTGCACTAAAAAGTGAAAATTGGTTGTTTTTGCGTTATTTTAGGCAAATTCGTTTTTCCGGTTTGAAACTAATTTTTGAAGCTGCGTCACGGCGATTAGATACTTGCGTGTATTCCAGTGTGGAGAGTGGATGTCTGTACCTGCGAGTACATTGTGACATCTCTGAGTGTGCGGCATTAATTCATGAGAAAGACTCTGTTCAAACCAATCAGAGCACTCTGTTGTGTATGACGTGCAACTTCATTAATATGCATGATAGCTTCGGAGACTGTTTTGCCTGTTACAGTGTTCAGACGACAGAGAGATGCCGCGTTGTGTTGCCAAAATAAGTGAAAGAACAAGAATTTGGAGACATGGGTCGTCAGTGTTTCATTTATTAGTGTGCTGCAACAAAGGTTTTGTTTTCATTTTCCCTCTATGTGAGCGCAGCTGGACTCACGTGTGGATTACAGTGCATGCGACAGAAATGCGTTTGTAAGGAACATTTTTACCCGAGAGCTTTTCGCATCTGGAAATGATGAAATCTGGATTTGCCGCTCATCTCCTTTTTAAAAAAAGACACAGTTCCAGTTTGATTGTCCTGTCGCTACATATTTGGTAAGTGTGTGTGAGAGCAGTGCCCTTTATTAGTTTATTCAGATGGCAAAGTTAGTTTGTATCGTCAGCAGTGCTCTTTCAGTTTTTAAAGACATACCATAGTCAAAAATTATTTAGTTACTAAGTTTATAGTATGTTAATATCATTGCAATATTATAGTACAATATTATAGACTGAAAGATCCGCTGTAAATGCTGCTCTCCGAATGTAAACATGTAAACACCTTAATCAAACTATTCCCGTCGTGCAGGATTTTCGCCGCATTTTGTAACAGGATAGTTTATATACGCACGGCTTGGTATCAAATACTCCATTAAAACTCCACTCTTCCAGCAGTTCCTCGCTTTCAATATCTCGTTTGTCATGGGCGACATGCAGGGAATGTTCCTGAATAAAAAGTGAAAGTGCCAAACTGCAGTTAAAGTCGACAAACTAATAATTTGCAAGTAATTCAATTACTGATATCCATGTAAACACAGTCACTGTCTTTCTCCCCTGCGTCTGCGTGCCCAAACGGAAACTCCCATATTTGCTAATCCTTCCCTCTTTCCCTCCCCCGACACTCCCACCTAAACAGAGCTGGACACGCCCACTTTCCTGACTTTTTCCAAACTAGAGGTGTGAAAACACCCTGCTGAGACGGGGGTTTCGTGGCCCTTTAAAGGTATTCGAAAAAGTAGTTAATAATATGTTGGCTTTGTATCCATACATAATGAACAAATAACTCTTTAATCCTTTAATACCATAGAACAGTTTTTCTCAACCACGTTCCTGGAGGACCACCAACATTGCATGTTTTGGGTGTTTCCTTTGTCTGTCACATCCAGTACAGGTCTTTCAGTCTCTGCTAATGAGCTGATGATCTGAATCAGGTGTGTTTGGTTAAGCAGACATGGGCTGTGTCCGAAATCGCCTGCTACTTGGTAGGTACTGCATTTGAATTTAAATGTACTACTCGACCGTTAAAAAAGTACATTCTATACAGTATGAATGTGAGTAGTATGAATGGAACTCGACCATTTTGTCATGATCATGTGACCTACCAGCGTCAGTTGGGTCGATTCACTCCCATTCATAAATTCTCTTGCGGTGCATCATGGGATAGCATAGCATCCAACACAGTAGAGTAGAGTCCAATAACTCTTTAAGCCTTTAATACCATAGAACAGTGTTTCTCAACCACGTTCCTGGAGGACCACCAACATTGCATGTTTTGGGTGTTTCCTTTGTCTGTCACACCCATTACAGCTCTTTCACTCTCTGCTAATGAGCTGATGATCTGAATCAGGTGTGTTTGGTTAAAGGTGCAGTAAGTGATTGTCTTCACAAACATTTTTTGTTGTGCTGGTTGAAAGTCTCTGCACATTCCAAATCAAATCACTTTTTATTGTCACATCATCAGCAGCACGTGTGCTATGATGAGTGAAAAGCTTAGGTGCTGGCTCCAGACACTGCAAAATACAGACAGTGCAAAATACAACAACATACTCACAAAAAACAATACAATGTAAAATTGGCAATGTTGACCGCGATACGTACGATGGACAGGTGTACACATAGTTGTAGGCAGTATTGTTTTAAGTATGGATTGGTTAAAGTGCAGTGCATGCTACATCTTGATGGTGTGCAGTGTGGGGTAGGGAAGAGTTTGTGTGGGGTGTGTTAAGTGTTCATCAGCCTGATAGTCTGAGGGAAGAAACTTTCCTTCAGTCGGCTGGTGAGTGACCGGATGCTGCGGAACCGTCTGCCTGAGGGTAGCAGAGAGAAAAGTCTATGGCTTGGGCGGCTGGAGTCGCTGATGATTCTCTTGGCTTTCCTCATGCACCTCCTGGTGTAGCTGTCCTGGAGGGAGGGAAGCTCACCTCCTACTATTCCAATAGTAATGATTAAAGTAAATTATCTAAATGTGTTTATATGTATTTTTATATTCTGGATGAGGCATAAAACTAAAAAAATTTTCATCCAATTAAATATTGTCGGACCGACAACACTCCATTACGACAGGTAACTCAAACTGTCTGTCAACAACTTTACATTTGAATTTCTGCGCAGCCTCTTTAAGCAGACAGAAACGTCACTCTCGCGTACACGTGAAGCATACGGATCTACAGCTGACAGAGAGACATCAGGCAAACTCTGCATCAACCTGAACTTCTTTCTGAAAGACCGTGGCCTTGTATGCATGAAAAGAAAGATTGTTTCTGAAAGGGCTTCTGCCAAAAATGCAGAATCAAATCTTTTCTAAACCCTGAATCAATATCGGAATTACTTTTGCACGCTGGAGGGCAATATGACGTTATGCAGTTCAAAACAATGATCTGAAGGGTGATACCACGGCTGAAGTATTACTTTTAGACAGGTATGTTTTAAAACTATTTTAGCCACACAAAGCTTATGTAGATTGTGTTCTTGTTTATGAATGGGTTTATATGCATGGAAGTGTTGTTCAGCCACTGAAAACGTCCAGCAAAAGATTGCCTATTTTCAAGTTCATGGAGTACCTTTTACAGCATTGATAATATAGCCAGTTAAATAGACCTAAGCATTCGTTTAGTTGTTCAAGTGTAAAAGGAGGTGAAAACAAGCAATGAATGAACGAGGATCAGCGAGCACAATTGAAAATGAAAAGTCAATCGTTGTCTTGGAAATGTAAATGTAAACGTAAGTGTAATGTAAAAAGATGACAGGATATTTCTGTTTTTAGCACTGCTTTTTTTCTGATCTAATTTTTATTTAGTTTAATACCAAAACATATGTAAATGTGCCCTTCCGCCTAACTAGCTTTACTGAGGTGAAGTTTGATTTATATTCACACATTCGTTCATTTTTGAACAGTGACAGCCTGTAACACAGTTTTGGGGAAATAAATTTCCTGCACCCTCTGGCCTGTCAACAACTATGCTTGATGAAGTGCGTGTCTCCATAAAGTTTTCTAACTGGTGAATGACATGATCTAGTGTTATATCTAATCAGTGCGCGTATGCGCGTTCATGACTTAAGGAGACGTGGCTTTGGATGGCCGGGGAGGGTTGTAAAATTTCAAAGCTATTATGCTTATGCTAGCATTCTAGCAGATCACCTACTGCACTTTTAAGGAGACATGTGTTGAGTCCGAAATCGCCTACTACTCAGTAGGTACTGCATTTGAATTTAAATGTACTACTCGACCATTAAAAAAAGTATGTTTTATACAGTATGAATGGAACTGTGAAGTACTACATCCGCCATTTTGTCATAATCATGTGACCAACCAGCGTCAGTTGTGTCGCTTCTCTCCCATTCATGAATTATCTTGCGGGACATTATGGGATAGCGTAGCATCTATCAGATGCGCACTTCTTGCCGGAAGTAGTAGGTCATCCAGGTACTTCTTGGCTTGCATACTGTTTTTTGAAATTTTTGAATTCGGACATACTGATTTTATGCATACTATATAGTATGGAAGTATGCCATTTCAGACGCAGCCATTAAAATGTGCAGAGCTGGTGGGCCTCTAGGTATGTGGTTGAGAAGCACTGCTATAGAATACTCACTGCTAATAAAGTATAAACTTTGCAATACATTGTTGCTCCAGTTTCTATAATAATGTGTTTGCAGCATGTTTTCTCAGAGGAGGCATGTAAAGCCTCCCCTGAAAAAGTGTTTGAATAAATAATCAGCAGTAAAATATGAAAGAAAATACATTTCTGTAAGTTCAAAGGAAGGTAGCATCTTTTTTTTTTTTGCCTCCTTTGAGCTTATTGCACTCTCGCTGAGCTCTTAAAGCATGGCTTGAAGCTAGTTTGATATATTTACACTAAAATAATACCTTTGTAGCATAAAAAATACTCAAACACATGCTTAGTAAAAACTATCTTTTATTTATTTTTCCATAGCTGTATACACACCCCTGATCTGAATGTATGATCTTACATGTTAGCAGTAGGCTGCGGACATTCTTAATTTTGTGCTTGTGTCTTGTTGTGTCCAGTCAGACACACTTTAAAATGATTACGAGGCTTTACTGTCACTATCGAGCACTGATGGACCTCCACCATTTTCAGATGACTGCACCTTACAGCTCTCTTCTAACATCTAATTTTTATACGCACGTTATTTTCTCCTCCCCCACTGTCTCTCTCTTTCTCTCCCTTCATGATAGGACTGTCACATCCTGTAAATATTGTCCGTCCATCTGTGTATATGTGTGTGAGTGGAGATGAGAAGTGGGAGGCAAGTCTACTCTTGCTGATGCTTTAGGGGCAAACAAAAAAAAAAATCTGATGGGCAATGGTTTGCCTGTTTCCATGGCAACCACATTATAATTACTCCTGCTTCGCCCCGCTCCAGCTATTGTGTGCGTGTGTGTTTTGGTTCATAAACAGCTGTCTTCTCCACCCAATCAGCTCTGACGGAGGCAGCTACGACACCTGACTTAAAATGGCCACTTCGGTGCATCCAAGTGCAGTAGTAGTGATGTAGTGACTCTGTTTAAGCAAGCACAACCCTCACCCCTCCCCCTCCCAGTCTCTCCCTCTCCCTTATATACAAACCATGTGATCTGTACAGTCACCGCGCCATTGGCTGAAGCAGCCGTGGCGTCTGGCCAATCAGGCGTAAGCGCTGAAATGGACATAAACTGAGCTGCTTGGAGATGCTTTCAGACTTCAGAGTGCTGATGGGCATGAGCGTCCAGAAGAAAGCAAGCCTTGGCTAAAAGCTTGGTGCATTTTGCTCAGCAGCAAACACACACGTAAAAGCAACCCAGGAACCATCTGCCGACAGTGTTTATCTTCTTTCTGGATCATCCCTGCACATGGTCAGGGTTTTTCCTTTGCTACACTGGGTTGGACCAACGTGGAGCCGCGCTCCCAATCATGGAGCTGACAATGGCATGTGAGTAGCGCTAAAGAGATCACATTGAGGAAAATGACTGAATGGCAAAGATGAAAAGGATCATTTGCAATTTTGTCTGGATGCTGAGGGGAAACGGGAGATGAAGCAGACGCACAGATGGGCAGGCTTTGTGTGAAGCTGCTTGTAGTAATCAGGTTAGAGGCAGATTTCAGCTCGCGGTTTAAAGAGGAAGCGATCCAGATCGAGCGCTACAACCTGCGCTCTCCTCCCGTAGCCTGGCCCCTCCTTGGGCACTTATTATGAATGAGCGCTTTAATGTGTCATTCTCCATCAGTCCGCTCTCCGTGGCACATTGACCTCTAGTTGCTTGCATTGGTGTTTGCATTTGTGCATGCATCCCACGTGCATATGGTGAGATCAACACTGCTGCTTTTTCATCTTGTATTGAGGTTAATCTCTTTTGTATACAGCCTTGTCCTTTGTGCATTCTTTGTGGGTTTGATGTTTACAGGATTGACCTTTCGTGGATGATCAAAAAGACAATAAAAAAATCTCCAAGCACTTCTGAATTGTGTGATGGG
Source organism: Danio kyathit (assembly GCA_903798195.1). NCBI lineage: Eukaryota > Metazoa > Chordata > Actinopteri > Cypriniformes > Danionidae > Danio > Danio kyathit. The sequence continues at coordinate 40,966,560 of LR812537.1, read as the reverse complement.
CTGTCAGCTAGCTCCTAACGTTGATTGATTACGGTAATATCGCAGATAGTTTTTTCCACAGCATAAATCTGCAAGATCTCATAAAGTGAATGGTGTCTCGAGGTGTTGTTTGCTCGTGCTCCGCATCCGCACCCAAGCCTCTGGTCCACAATTCCCTACTTCCCTTTGCAGAGACAGATTTTTGTTTTGAATTATCATTGTTTCTTCTTTCCATTCATCACCTTTTTCTTCCTTCTTTCCTCTTCCATTTTTGTTCTCGTTTTCCTTCTTGTCTCCTCTTCCTTTCTTCCAACCTTCCTCATTAACTTCTACATACAATTCTTCATATCTTTATTCCTCTCAATATTTTTTTTTCCTTCCATTCCCTCCTGCCTATGCTTCTTTGCTTTGCTTTTCTCCCTCCTTTCTGTCTTTGTTTTGCTTGTACATTCTTACACACGAAGATGCTATGAGCTGAGTCTCCTGAGACCTTAAGTGACCTTAATGCCTTGCATGCTCTTTCAACAAGCTTCATGCTGGCCCATGGTGAAAGAGTTACTCGTTTCTGCTCCTGTCAGTAAAGTGAATGTGTTGATAGAACCCAAAAGAATTGACTTCCACCTGCTGAGAGTATTCCAAGATGTATTTTTATCGGTGTGTTTTTGACCTTTTGAGGGTAATGGAAGTTAGCTTGAGGAAGGAACTAAAGCCAGGACTCAAACTCCAGATTACTTGAAGTGCAACTTGACCATATGTCGGAATACCATTCGTTGGGGTCTGGCTTGGATGGCTTGGGAAATTTTGGTGGTGTTTTTCATAATTTTATGTTTGTTTGAAGGTGCTATGTGTTTTGACCAGGGATGGGCAAACTTGATCCCCGGAGGGCCGGTGTCTCTGCAGACTTTTGCTCCAACCCTAATTAAACACACCTGCCTGCAGCTTTCTAGTGATCTTGAACACACTTGCTGCGTCCCAATTCGCATACTTATACTACGACCTAAAAGTAAGTACTTTTTTTGTGGACGAAAAATATATACTTTTGAGTGAGTAACAGAAAAGTATGCAAGCTTTGGGACATACTACTTCCTCGTTTTAAAGATCGTTGTGTTGCTTAGTTAGAGCCCTGTCAATCATCCATCTTTCTGTCGTATTTAATTTCCTACCTTATTGAAGAAGCAGCAGCAGGATAATCTCCCATTCACGATTCTTTCATGCAGAGAAATCTCCTCAGGTCTTTGGATAATTCTGCATTCAGACGGTAATGTCCAAACACGTCTTTATATAAGTTCAGTATTGTTGTTGCAGATGAAATATAACACAGACTTGCGGTATTTAAATATTCTCCAGTGGGCTAGATATTAATTAACAGTCATACAAACATCTGTACCGAAGCCTCTCTGCTTGACGGTTGGTCTCGCGCGTCCATCATGTTTGTAGTTTGTTTACACTTTTCACCCGCATTTTGTAGTTCTAATCGAATTCACGTCCAACGCGCAATGTACTGTGGGCAATATCAGCGGTTAGAGTATGGACGCTTCTACACTTAAAATTTTGACCGGAAATAGTAAACCATCCGGGAGTTTTTGGCATACTCTTTTCAACATACTACGATTTGGGATATACTAATTCTACTTTCACATAATATTTAGGACGGATAGTATGCAGATTGGGACGCAGCAACTGATTAGTGTGTTCAGGTGTGTTTGACTAGTGTTGGAGCAAAAGTCTTCATGGACACCGGCCCTCCAGGATCAAGTTTGCCCATCCCTGGTTTAGACTTTGTTTTCAGTTGGTAATTGTGAGTGTCTTTCTATGAGTGTCTGTTTGGTGATCCTCTTTACTGCGACAACTTGCCATAAAGTTTTGGAAAAGAAGTGTGCTAATGTGACTGAATCAATTAGGCAATTTTGTCTTTAAGCAACTCTTCCAGTAAGAAGATTGGGGTTTGAACCCGACATTTTCCAAACCAGATACGATATGATACACTAAAGGCCAGCTTACACTGTGCAATTTTTAGTAATCCTAAATGATTGTAGCATGTCAGACTACACTCCCACATTATAAAATGATTTTTCATAGCAAATGTAAACAATCTGTAGTGGCGATTTTCCACACCGTGCCTCAATAATAAACCAGGAAGCAAAAAACTGTTTTGACATTTCTCCGTGGTCATTTGAATTGTAGCATGAATCACGTCATCAAATTTTGCGCTCCTGTTGGTTCTTGGATTGATGCTCATCGCAGCTGTTGTCAGACTGCAAGAAAGTCTCTGAAATCTTCTGACACTGCCAGAACTTCATCGGAGGAAACATCTGATTGCAACAGCCACTAAGCGGCTGTCTGTGAACATGTCAAACCAACGATCATAGATCACAGATTTTAGCCTAGGATTTCAGGAATCTTTTAGGATTTCCTAAATTAGTCTCAGTCAACCAAATCGTGGCTGAAATCCCACAGTGTGAGCAGGGCTTTCGATATCTTTGCAAAGTTGATTAGTTTTTGGCCTAACAACTATTGAGAGACTACACATATAAAATGTGCCCTAAAACATGGACTATTGAGTAACATTGTGATGTTTCATAAAGGCACCATAAGACGATCAGTTTTAGTAGAAACAAAACACTCAAGCCTGACAGATGTCATCACTCCACAGATGACTGCAGGTTGTATGGGCAAGCACAGATCCTCTATGTCCCATGACACCATGTCCTATGCCAGGCCGAATACTTCTCAAGACTTTAGCAATGATTCAGCAAACTGTTCTAGCTAATAATACAAGTTTGTCAATGCAACCATGAGATTTATTAAAAACATTGGACGAGATTTGATAGACCTGCTATCTTTTTACACATAATTTACTATTTCATTGCTTCACCTTTTGGCTGAATCCACCCTTAGCAACCTACTGCATGAAAGACTGCAGGTCTCTCTCCTGGCATGCATATGCATGCACAGGTGTTTTATGATTGACTACTCGGCTTATTCCCAGCATTTATGAAAAAAATTAAATATTCCAGACTGTACTGCATCTAAATGCATTACATGGTCCTTGCGGTCAGTGTTTCCAGCAAATATTTCTTCCCCCTTAATGATATCTATTTGTTTTCTTTGAAGCAATGCCCATTTCTTTGATGTGAATCATTATTAACTGTTATGAAAATCGTTAAGGGGAGGAAATGGCATAATTAGCATGTCAGTTGTGGAATGGATAAATGCCCCATTTCTTTTTCGTGCCTGATTACCCCGTTGGGTCCATGGACCATAACAAGCAGAATGAATGTGAAGAGGGATGACAGAGACATGCGCAAGATACGCTTCTCGGCCTGTACTGCGAATTTGTTTTCTGTTCCTTTACGAGTTTTATTATCTAAACACCGTTTGGGTGATTGACGAGTCCTAAATGGCTGCTGTAGCTGTGGCAAAGATTTGTGTTAATGTGACTTTGTCAGCTTAAGCAGTTTTGTCTTTGGAGAACTGTGACAATAAGCAGGATTTGGGTTTGATCCCAACAACCAGACGCAATGCTCTGACACACAAAACAATGCATCTTTTCCATGCCATGTTAAGCAGCTTTTGTCCTAACTAGCATATGCTTTATTTAATGTTAAAACGCTATACTTTAAATAGCATATTTGTGACCTTTATAGCCACAATAAAGCCAAACAGTGGATACTTGACCTCAGATTACTGTAGGTTACAAAGTGCATTTAAGATTTTAAGTGCATCTCAATCACTCTGTATGTATTTTAATGTTAAAATGTTTATGTATTAGATAATAGGGTTGTCACTATACAGGAATTCGGTACCAATCGATACTGAAATTTTAAAAACGTCCATTTCCTACTAACATTTGAGCCCGGATGAGCACGTTCTTAAACTGCTCTGATTTGCCATTGTGTACACGTGCTCAACAGAAAAGACTGATTGGCCTTAAAGGTTGTCGGTTCACTGAACTCACCGCTGTTTACAGAGTGTAACCACAGATACAGGTACACTGGAGCGTTTTAAAGCCGTGATTCTTCAGTGGATCACTTGTATTTCAGCTTATAGGCAAACCAGCTGATTGACATGACATTGAAACCCTCCAGTGTTCCTGTATCTGTGTTTACACTCAGTAAACAGCGGTGAGTTCAGTGAACCGTCGACCTTTAATGCCAATCAGTCATTTTCTGTTTAAGAACGTGCTCAACAGCGCTAAAATGTTAGCGGCAAATGGACGTTTTTAAATTTTTATTACCAATTGGTATTCGAATTCCAGTATCGTGGCAACCGAATTTTTAGTACCGATTGGTATCGAATTCCAGTATTGTAACAACCCTATTACAGGGTGTCCACGGGGTCTTAAAAAGTATTAAAAGTTGATAAATAAATTATGGCTTTTAAAAGGTAATAAAAAGTCTTAATTGCATTTTTACGAGGTCTTAAATTTTGTTCAAGCGTTGTTCAAAGTGTTTGACTCCAAAAAAGCATAAATATTTTTATTTTCCTCCTAATATAAACAATCGTGCTCGATCCATGCGATTGGTTCGGGCCGGGGCGCGTCCGGCCAAGCTCCTCAGTGCGGATGATGTCACGTAATTTGCGCACGCGGGAAGGTGATGTGACTCTCTCCACATATAGCGAAACCATAGAGCAAAACAGACGGCAAAATGGGAAAATGTTAGTTTGCGTACTCCTGGTTGGAGAAAGACGAGTTTAAACAGCGGCTGAAGCCTGATGCTGAAAACAACCGTGTAATTTATTATTTTAAGCTTTCTTTCTTCCAAGCTTATCTGAGTTCTGTTGCATGGTTGTGCTCCATTGATTTATTTAACTACAACTGTTTATTAACAACTGTTTATTAAGGGAAAGGTTTGATACTGATTAGAACTTTAGGTGGTGATGAGGTCTTAAAATATTCTGAGAAGGTATTTTAAAAAGTCCTAAAAAGGTAATGAAATTACCTTTAGGATTCCTGCATATACCCTGAATTAGTAGGGTCAGACTGAATCTGCAGACATTTTTTGCTAATTCTGCTGAGCATTTTGTAAAAAATCTGTTTATCTGATTATGCGGAATTATTTTGGGAGAATCATAACTAAAAACTTGAAATAAAAATAAGAGCTTTTTTACTTTATTTAATGTTTACTATGCAAATCCATCTACATCCACTTATTTGGTAAACAAAGCAAGTCACTCATATAGTATATCTACTAAAAGACAGAACATATTACTTTACAGACTGTTACAGATTTGTAAATAAATCAAATTAACATTTTCATATTATTCAGTATTATTAGTGAAATTAATTTAAAAACTGAATAAATACAAGTTTACACACATTTACACGTAAATAAATAGACTCGATGATGGGCTAAAAAACTGTGGATTTCTGCGCACGCAGATTCTGTGTGGGCCTACCTATTAGATAATGTATATATTGTTGTAAGTAAAGAGAGAGATATAGAGAGTTTAAAGTTTGTTCATAGTATTGTGAAAGAAATTTCACTTTAAACACACACAGAATATTTTATTACAGCAGTTCCTGTGCATCATATCCTTCAAATTGCATCAAAATGTCAGGATCATAAATAAAGAAAATCCTCTTCTAGGCTTTGTTTACAGCAAAGCAGCTTATAAAGTTGAATGTGATTTATCTTCCTAAATCTATATTTTAAAAAACTGATGTAACTGAATAATGGCCTTTGCATAATTATAGTCAGGAAACAAATATCACTATTAATAATGTGCTGGTGTGTAAAGCAGAGAGGCATAAATATGAATTTATGATGGATAGCTGTGCGAAGTTGCAATTAAAACAGGATGGGAGTGATAAATCTTGCCATCCTGATTGGAGGCACAACTGTGCTTTGATTTGGCAAACTGCTGTAGCTGCAAAAGTTGCTGTAAAAGCTACCAGTAGACTACTAAATACTGCAAGAGGTAATGTTCTTCTCAAAGGTCATACTGTATATGGAATAGCACTCACCCATATCATTAAGGCTTATGCATATTTAATTTTGCTCTGCGTTCACATAGACACGACAAGCGTCTTTGCATTAAAATTGCATCTTTGTATTTTAAGGATAACATCTTGATCTGTAACCTTACTCATGGTGCAGTAATTAGAACCAGATTGTGTTGGTGCTGGATAAGATTAAGTTTAAAGGTGCAGTGTGTAAGTTTGACTCCCAGTGGTTGAACTAGGTATTGCATTCCTGATCCAAACACACGCAAGCACAGGTTGCCAGATTGATGACTAAAAGTGTGCCTGACTATCGAGCCTAACTGCTGATTTAAGGCTGATGTAAATAATTTTCTAAATAAAAGCAACGGCTCACGATTGAAGGATTTTCATATTAAAAGGAGTTTTTGTCCTAACCAACACCTGGAATTTATATTTTAGAAACGGCTTTTTGCAGCTGAACAACAGAAAACTGACAATGTTCACCTTATGTACACCTCATGTGCTTTATTCAGTGTTAGATGCTAACAATGTGTGTTTGAATGCCATTTTACAGGACATTTATTGCCATACTACTGAAAGCAGCAGCAGATAGTTCACCTCACATCTTGAAGATAAAATAAACCATTTGAAATTATCAGTGATTATCAGTGATTCAGCATCTACATTTAATAATGTTAAAGAGGTTTAATATGTATTCATTAGATTATAAACCTTACCATTTCGTTGGAGTGCAGTGAGTGCACTATTCTGTGCTTCTGAATGGCTGCATTTAAATTTCTGTCATGTTTTGTCAGCCAAATTGCTCATCACTGCAAATCTCGTCATGTAGCGTGTTGTTAGGACACGGGGTTACAATGTAACCTGCTCACGTAATCTTTATGTTTGTATCATTTATATTATATGCTAATTAATAACCTAATGTGGAACTCTGAATCTGTGTCTCATTTCAAATTCTGTTACTGTCCACCGGAGGTCGCATTTCGGTCACGGATGCATGCTTTAAGAGCCTTTCTGAATGAATGAATGAAATACTCTTGTTTTCCAACAAGGCAACCCAGGGTGCTGAAATATAATTGGCTAAACTGGCATTGGGCGGGTTAAAAGAACCAAAACAAAGACAGACATTCCTGCACTGAAAACAACACATTTTCAAAGCAGAATATCTGACTTCAGCATTGTTTTTCAGATAAACAAGAATGTTCACTTAGCATATTGCTTAAATATCTGCAAATATATAATGGTATTTTTATGCTTTGGAAGAGTCAAAAAATTACATGCAGCACCTTTAATGAAGGCCAGCTGGAAAGAGCTGTACACCTCTAGCCTCAAGTGGTGCACTAGCAAATAATTCTAAAGGCTCCGCTAATTAGCATCCTTTTTATATCCTTGGTTTGCCAAACATGATGAATTACTTACATTTTTGGAATGCTTTTATAATATGCTTTAGTCCTGTTAATAATTGTTCATTCATTGTTTTGATGTACACTGTTTGCAGCGATGTAGCTAAAAAGAAAAGAAACCTTATTCACATACATCACCATTAGTCTGCTTGATGCATTTGACAATCTAGTTAACCGCAGTTAGGTTTGTTTGTCTGTTTCTCCTATATGTTTGGCAGCCGTTTGTTTGGATTGGGCTCCAATGGACAAATTAGTTGTAAATCTATTTCTTTTTATCTTTTTTATTCAGCTGTTTAGCAATCAGTTTATCGCTTATAAAAGTTATGAAGGTATATAAATATCTTTTACAGTACTGTGAGGGCCCTGCAATTTGTTTCAAATTTGTTTTCCAAGTTTAATCCAGCACGGTGCTATACAAAAGCTCATTTTCTGATATTTTATAATATATTTGCTAACTCTCTTCATGGCCTTTAATGGCTCTGGCTTGATCCCAAAGCCCACTCACTTTCCAAAGATGATTCAGAAACACTTTAATATTAAGATGAATCCCTCATTTGTTGTGCCTAGGAGAAGCAATAGATTTGTTTAATAGCATTGTAGCTTTGACATTCAAATGCATCACATAATGCAGGTGCTTTTGAGAGCTTAATCATAGCTCTGATTTAACAGGACAAATCATAAAATATACAGAATAACAGCCTTGGTCTTGGTCTTAGTGCACAAACACACACATTCACTCTTCTGTTTGTCATTCTGTATTATCCGCAGGCTGACACTCAGTGGGCGAGTGTGTTCTGTGCATTTAGAAGCTCTGGAGAGGCGAGAGAAAGACAATAAGCATGGCAGGGCAGTCGAAGACTCGCACACTTCTTACCGAGGCTGTGACACACTTGTCTAAAAAAAGCTCCATTTCCGCTTTATTCACAAATATCACCACCCACCACATCGGCAGCTGAAATTCCACAGTTCACCTCATCCTCACGAATAAAAGGTCTGCTTCTATTTCAGCCATCACGACTTGATTTAAAGAGGCTGATAGAAAGGAAGTGAGAAAGCGCTTTGGATTAATTAATTTTGAACCGTGAAAAATCTGCAAATGTGCTCAGAAAATTGCTTCCCCCGCCATAAGGGATTGTTTCAAGTGGAGACATTCGCGTGTTCGTCCCCCCACCTGCAGCTGTCTAACCCCCACCCCTCCCCTTTAAACACAGCTCTGTTGTTTGAATGGAGCCGTCTTGGTTTATTTTTCCACTCATTCTTCAAGTACGGGCATATCAGCCTGGTGATTTGAGAGGGGGGCTCTGACCTTGGCCCAGTCTTATCACTAATTAAAGCTCATCTAATCCTGCAGCGCGAGCCAGCGGCACCTGCTTCTCTGGATGACTGGGAGGGGTGCATGCGTGAATAGCAACTGGACTCAGTTCCAGCTTCCCGACTTATCCTTCGTAGTGCTCCCCAGCTAATCACAGCATATGATCTGTAGCCCAAGGCTTGGTGCATACACCGACCCTCTGTTTTTAATTTCGAGGTGTGTATTATTCAGGCATCACTGCGGCTGGGTGTTTCTGTATCCGAGGATGAAGAAAAGCTGTCTGATTGTGATGAAGTGTGGGTGAAATCTTGGGTCATAGTCCAACGCTTGCTGTCAATTTTTTATGTTTGTTTGGCTTACCTCCCAATGTGTTCACATGAAGAGATGAGGCTACTTTTGTGTGTGTGTTCTTCAGTTGCGGAAGCAGTACCTGAAGGCAAAAAACTAACGTTTTGTGTACTTTAGACTTTGTTTTACACAAAAATGTGTGCATGTCTTGTCGCAAATGGATGCAAACCCATTTCTGTCATGAGAGAAGTCAAGTTTGAGGCATTAACTGCATTGCATCACTTCATTAATTGTGCAATGGGAAGCTGCTAATGTTAGCCTGATAGCACTGAAATAGCACCATTCTATGTCTGAACTGCCTCCATGAACTTGCAAATGACAACTACATTTTATTATTGGGCACCTTGGGGATGGAATAATTTGCAAAAATATTTAAAACTAAATAAAATTGTGTCTTTCAGTGAATTTAAGGCATTATAAAGAGAGTGGTATTGGAAGCATATGTGTTTTTTTGAGAGGATTGATGAGATGTTGTTATGTGGTGTTCTTGTATTTTAAAATTCTTTTACTGTATGGCTGTTATCTTGGCCAGGTCTGTCTTGTAAAAGAGTTTTTAAATCTCAGTGAGACTTCCTGGTTAAATAATGGTAATAAAATAAATAAAAAACCAATTGCATATTTTGACTGGCTGGTAAGACAGCCTATCGTAAGGTTCGGACCATATAATTTGATTGGACAAACCTTTCTTGGTCCTACACCTTGTTTGGATTGCATTTCTTAACTTCTAATGTCTCTAGTTAACACACTTAATGCATTTTCTTTCATTACATGCCATAATTTCTTAAATTAATGGTTGATATGTCGGTTTATGGTAAATACTGGTAAAAATGAATACTGAATCGTCTTTATTTTTTGAAGTTTGCAATAAAATATTTCAGATTCTCATTTAACATGTTTTCTTGGTTTTTTTGTTTTACAATACAAGCAAAATTAAGTGTTGTAGCGCAAGAGGATTTTTTTTTTTTGTAAAACAACAATGCTGTGTGTGTAAGCCATTATTAAAAACAGTCATTCTTTAAATTAATTTAACAGTCATTATTTAAAACTGTAAAAACATGGTCACCCGTTTGATAGAGCGGCAGTCAAAGGGTTAATACATTTGGACGTCTAAGTTTCATGATTGCTTTCAGTATGTGACTTTCAATCAACATAATGCAAATTGTTTCTAAAAGCAATCACCTACTTCACCTTTAACTTACAGGTTTCTAAAGTTTATTGTAACTATATTTGCGCATTGTTTTTCCTGTCCGGACTTTCTTGATTTTTATGTTTGACAATGGTAGACCATAGGTGACCAACCCTGTTCTTGGCGATCGACCTTCCTGCAGATTTCAGCTCCAACCCTGATCAAACACACCTGAACCAATTAATTAGAACCTGAGGAGCACTTGATAATTACAGGCAGGTGTGTTTGATATGGGCTGCAACTGAAAACTGCAGGAAGGTCGATCTCCAGGAATAGGGTTGAGCACCCCTGTGGTAGACGATAGGGATGTAACGTTTCACCTGACTCACGATTCACAATACTAATCTCATGATTCACGATTTAGTCACGACCTTTTAACAAAATTATGTGAAACAAATTTAAGGTGAAGAGCCCCTTCATTTTTTTCTTAAATGCTGCACATTTTTTGCAAGATAATATATTTTCTGCTATAACTAAATTGCTATTTTAAAAAACAAATTAATTCCAAAAAAGAAAAAAAGAATAATACAAACTAAAGAAGACTCATTAATATAAACAAACTAAAACTGTGCTGGGTTTTTACATTTTTAAAAAGAAATATCAGCATATCTATGTTTTCTGGCATAAGCTGAGGTCTAAACCAGAGAGCAACGTGTACAGAGGTGGTCAACAGGCCCTCTGCTCTAGGGGACTGGTCACCAGTGGTGGAAAGAGTACTGAAAAATCATACTCAAGTAAAAGTACCATTACTTGCCTAAAAATGTAGTGCAAGTAGAGTAAAAGTATCTATTGTAAATATTACTCAAAGTATGAGTAAAAAGTAGCCCTTTCAAAAGTACTTAAGAGTAGTGAGTAGTGAGTATTATGCTGTCAAAAGCTGATATGTACAGTATGTTTACATGTAATTTGTGCATGTGTGTGTAAACGTAACATTTCCGTTGTGCAATTAGTTATTGCCCAGCAGGCACACAACATCATGAGACATTAATATTAGGTTAGATTTAGGTTGTAATGTCAGGTGAGCAAAATTAATTGTCAAGCCAGTGTCTAAGGACAACGTTATTTTGATGTCAAATGACATTGACATTTGGTTGATATTAGGTTGTGTTAGAAAGTGACCAGAATCCAGCGCCGAGCCAACATCTTAAACCAACATCATATTGACGTCAAATACTGACATTTATTCATCAGGTACGGCACCCAAAATCCAACGTCTGATAGATGTCATCGGGGTAACGTTCACACAATGTCAAGCTGTAACACCATTAGACGTTGATATTTGGTTGGTTTTAGGTTGGACATTGGACATTGGCCTGACGTTGAGTTCTGACGTCAACCCGATTTTCATTTTCAAACAAAATGCAAAGTCCCCATGACGTTAGAGTTCAACGTCAATCCGACGTCATGTTGACGTCCTGTGCCACCTGGGTGTTTAAGGCTATTTCAGTCATCATACAGTAAACATCGGTCATCTTCTCATCACTGACATGCATCTAAACAGTCTCTGGGTCAAATCATGTACAGATATTGAACATCTTCATGGACACTTTTAATACTTCCAAACAGTTTGCTGCAATTATAAAGTGCACACGTCTTGAGGTAGTTCATTATAATGCGATTAACCTTCTACGCTATGTGCGATTTGATTGGACAGGAATCTCAGGACAGATTTTTCTAATCCCCATAGTCAAGAAAAATAAAGTAGGGACTGCAGGTTGAAGGAAAGTAGTGGAGTAAAAGTACAGATACTGCACTAAAAATGTACTCAAGGAAAGGAAAGTACACATTTTTAAAACTACTCAGTAAATTACAATTCCTGAGAAAAACTACTCAATTACAGTAATTTGAGTATTTCTAAATTACTTTACACCACTGCTGGTAACTGGTATAAAAACTGATTATAAAATTATCAATTATATAGTAGGATAGAGACAGGAGTTGAACATGACTGTAAAGGTGAATAATTAACATTACTTTTATAATTAATTAGTACGTATTAGTAAGCGTGATACACTTAAAAATAGATAAAAAATTTTAAATATTCAATAATCAGAAGAAAATTATTAAAATATGCTTAAACGAATCTGAAATGGAGAGGGTAAAAATAATCTAATACCTGGTTCTGTAACAGAACAACTTTCTCTTTCAGTCTGAAAACATCTTCACAATTCGCTATAAAAAAACTGAGGCACCATATGATCTCTGTAGCACTTGTCGGAGCAAGTGGAGCTGCAAATCATCCAGTCCTCTTGGTTTGTCTTATTAATAGTTTTTTTTTTTTTTTTGCGTATAGTCTGTGACAGTAGTTTTTCACTGTACTGACAGTTGATGTGCATCATATTCGTTGTTCTGTTAGTGTAGGCAAACGTCTTTTCGCTGTATTTGCACACAGTTTGTGCTTTGTCTGGCGCACTTCACCGCTGTCACCCCACCTCTTGCTCGCCGCTTATGTGCAGGTCAGTGTTGCCAACTATTTTCAATGAAAAGGCGCTAAGCTCTGCTCAAAAAGTCGCTAAATGTCACTAGATTGTCATACGTCAATTTGCATATTACTGACGTCATCACATCCAGCAGTTTTTGTTTAACAGCCTGTAGTTAATAACGGGGCATTTATATTTGCACTCCGCTTTATATGCTCATGTCAATTTAAATAAATGTATCGTTTGAATACAGTATATCAGTATAAATGTATAATGAATTTGCAGTAATCTCCCAGACATAAACTCACACAAGTTCCAAAACTGTCACTAAATCCTCTCTGATTGTGAACAAGAAAAGAATAACCGCCAAATAAAATTGTTAAATTTAAAACAATGGAGAAGCAAATCGGTTTGACTTTAACGTTACAAGGAAAATACTTCGCGCTCGCGGTACTAAATCATTTGCCGTTATGAAGTGATTTTTAGATCAATCAGATTTCAAGCCAAAAGCTCTGAAGCAATTTTGCTTCTATTGCTGACAGTTATTGCTTTCCGCCTTTTGTTGGACGGTGATTAAAGGAGCATTAGTGCATCTCATTTAAGATGCATGTACAGTAGAGTCTTGGATAAGTATTAACTGATCTTTGTTTAAGGATGTATTGTATTGAGGGTTTTCGAAGCTCCTCATCTGAAGTTTAATGAGCGTGTGAATGTCTAAAGTTGCTTGATAGTGCATGGTATAATGTAAGAGAATTTTGAACGGGTTTATGAAGAATATATATGAAATTATCTTCTCTCATTGTGTGAGTGTGTACTGTACATCCGGGTGACTATCCTCATAGATAAACACTTTTTTTATTTAAATTTGTGATTCTTGTTTTTCCTTACATTTAGAAAATCTCCTTTAAATTTTTTCCTTTCCAGCATTTACTCTTTTCCTTGGCTATTCAGAAACTTTATTCATACACCAACATGTTGTTTTTGCATAAAATTAATAAGATCATGATTATGAGTAGTTTTTGTTCTTTTATGGCAATTATACTGGCCTTGTGCAGTTTCTGTACACGGTCAAATCTTTATTCAAATGCTGTACTAATAAACCTTTAAGATAAATTAATAATAATGAAAAGTTTACTTTCCAGAATGTGTAACGTGATGTCCTAGACGATGAAATCGGTATGTGTGTGTTATAGGTGATGCAGGTGGTGAAGGAACAGATCACTCGAGCACTCACCGTCAAGCCTAACTCTCTGGATCAGTTTAAAAGTCGTCTGCAAAATCTGAGCTACACTGAGATCCTCAAATTGCGCCAGTCTGAGAGGATGAACCAGGAGGATTTTCAATCCCGGCCCATTTTGTGAGTCTCTGGAAACTCTACATGTATTCATAATTTCCCCCAATCAGGCTTAGCTAGGTTTGCTCCATGTGTACTGCACCTGGGTCCCAGTGCTGATTGAAAACAAGCCGAAATTGCAATGGCAATAATGGGAATGAAAATGGCATTAGTTCATAACTCATTAAACTAAGAGGAGACTCCATTAAATGAATTACCCACTGCATTACAGTAGTTTCATTTGAGTAGGAATGTACAATCTCAGAGAACATTCTGTAACATCCACATGTAATAACAGTGAAATGGAAATGTCCGTGCTGAACTTCCAGAGCTTGTTAAAGGAACACTCCACTTTTTAGAAAATAGGCTCAAGTCCCATAGAGTTAAACAGTTGAGTTTTACCATTTTTGATCCCATTCTGCCTATCTCCAGGTCTAGCGGGAGCATTTTAGCTTAGCTTAGCATAGATCACTGAATCGGATTAGACCATTAGCATCTCACTCAAAAATGTCAAAAAATCTCTTTGGGCCCTATCATATACCCGGTGCAATAAGGCGTAAGACGTGTATGGTGCTATTTTCAGACCAGCACAACCCTAATTTTCACATTTTGCACCATGTTGTTTAAATAGCAAATCCATTAGGAAGTGTATTATTAAAGGCGCATTGTTGGCGCGTTGCTATTTTGAAGAACTGAAATAGACCGTGCCATTGACCAACTAATAGGTGGTCTAAAGTCCAGCGCAGAGCGCGTTAGTCATGTACCTATGCAGGTTCAAATGCTTACACATTGCTTCACTGTTTGGGGCATAAGAATAGGACGTGTGTTTGAATATAACTAAACTTTTTTTGACCACACTTCATTATTATTGCTCATTTATTTGTTTGCTAGAAATTAAAACTGAATTTAGAAATAGCTTTGAAACAAATCTTTGCGCTTAATAAACAAAATTAAATATATAGGCCAATGGATGTCTTCAGTGGAGCGCGTATCCTTACTCCCCGAAAGGATAAAAGTAAAGAGTAAAAGTAAAGTAAAGAGAAAGAGGCTGAATAGAGGAGACAAGTTCTTTATCCTCGCTCTGCAGATGGTTTGTTTAACTGTTTTCCCAACAGTTTTTCCACTTACAAATCCGCCATGTAAATAGCAAATGCACCATGGCGGGACGCAACTGACTCCTAAAGGGAATGAGAGATGAGACTCTGATTAGTTTAATGCACTTTATGCTTAAAACACAGCCATAACTTATTAAGAGAATAAGCCCAACCCTGTTAGACCATGTGCCAGGGCGCAAAGCTTATTTTTCTGTTCTTAAAATGGCAAAAGTGTATACACCCTTAATGCTTTTGTGCCATGCACTGTAGACTTTGTGCCTAGATCGTTAAAATAAAGCCCATTGTCTCAAAGTGCTTCTGTCAGACCTGGAGTTTAGCTGAATGAATGAAAAAAATGTAAAACTCAACTTTTGTTGTTGTTTTAAGTGGAGTGTTACTTTAAATATGAAATAGAAATATTGGGAATATTGGGGAAGAATGTCTATTAGTCTATTAGTTCTATTAGTGCATAAATATGTAACCTGGTTCAGTCATGGTTTAATAAAAATCTTAATATCCACTTTGACATACTTTTGTTCTTGAGAACGGTAATTTGTAATTTCTGACTGAATTAAACCTGAGAATAGCAACTTCATTGCCACATAATCTAAGCAAAATACAGATTTCTTGCAAATGACCTGATGGATAAACAACATACTGTAAATGAACCCTATGACTAATCAGTATCATCAAAATGCTTTACATATTAATCAGCTAAATGCAGTGGCAATAATGACAACACAGGCTCATTCTGAAAACGTAGTCCCGTGGACGTTTCTGGAGAGCGCAACTTATGTAGCCGGAGGTACGTATAGCTGCATTTCATTTTTTAAGCAAACGCTACGGGGCGGTATGACACGTTCCTTTTGGCTCTTACCGGCTGACCGCTTACCTCCGTGTGGAGGCCTTTCCTGCCGCAACCAGTTTGTCCCGTTAGCTCGTCGTGTACGACGGCAGACTTGACCACGATGACTGCAACCGGGTTCGAGTCCGGGGAAGAGCGGTTCCAGAAATCAGGTAAGACAAAAACAGAATCCAAAAAAAATAAAATGAACGAGTGAACAACATGGTGAGAATGTGGTAAAATCCGAAAACGTGGTAAAAATCAGATGAGGGCTTTTCTTTTTCTGGATGGCTTTTGTAAACCGTTGGTTGGGTTTAGGAAATTAAGTGGGTGGGCGGGTCAATCGGTAAAATTGGTTGTCAGTCATTCAGTCAGACAGACTGTTGGTCGACAGCGGCCTCTGTTGGGTTTACGCGAGAACAGCGCGGGCGCGAACGGCACTCGCGAGAGACATTTAAGATACGAAAAAGCGCATGCAGTGGCCTCTCATGGATTTGCGAAAACAAAAACTGCAAATATACGTACCTCCCGGGACGTATTTCGCGGTCTCCAGAAACGTCCACGGGACTACGTTTTCAGAATGAGCCTGGGTTGAATAATGAGCAGTTGCATTAGCAAAACCTTATAATAAAAGACTTGTGGTACAAAAAAAATGTATAAAGCCCAAGTCTCAATGTGATGGTTATATTTTTGAGTCTTTCTCTGTGTAAACACTTTCTCAGTGTAAGCCAGATCAGTCCTTTAAACTGCAATTGTGTGATCCTCTGATGTTTCTCCAGGGAGCTTAGGGAGAAAATCCAGCCAGAGATCATGGAGTTGATCAAACAGCAGCGTCTCAATCGCCTGTGCGAGGGCACCTGCTTCAGGAAGATCAGCAGCAGAAGGAGACAGGGTAAGAATCAGGCACGCACTTAAGCACAAGGTTCAGGAAGGCCTTTTTGTTTCTTTTTTGCAGTTTTTTTTTTCTGGCTCCAGGGACTCCATACTATGTCATAATGCAACAAAGTGCTGTAACAAAGCTTTTTGTCCAACTCACCAAGTTTCTGTACTGTCTAGCAGCTATTTTTTTGGTTTTAATTTTGTTTCTGCATGCGAGTAGCCCAGTCCACATTCATTAACCCACAACCACAGATATATCAGTGTAATCCATCCATACAAAGAAAACAAACGGTAACGCTTTGCAATAACAGTACATGAATAATGATGCGTTAATATATAAACTAAACATTACTTTATTATGAATTAATGATGAGGTAATGCACTAATCATGAAATAACTTAACTAACTACAACATGATTCACAAGAGTTCATGTGTAAATAACGGCTACCTTAATTACTTGTTAGTACATGTTGTTTTTAATGTATTAATTAACATTTAAGTTTAAGCTAAATGTAACCAACATAAACTCTCGAACTGTTAATGTATAATTATGTCATGACTTTACTTGAAGGGCACATCATCATTAACTCATCCTTAACTACTCATCAAGTAACAATTGATGAGTAGCATCTGGATAGTATTCATAGCACTTCACTTTTTTCACATTTTTTTATGTTACAGCCTTATTGCAAAATGGATTAAATTCATTTATTTCCTCAAAATTCTACACACAATACCCCATAATGACAATGTGAAAAAAAAACTATTTTTTTGAAATTGTTTCAAATTTATTAACTATAAAAAAACCTGACAAATCACATGTACATAAGTATTCACAGCCCTTGCAGTGAAGCTCTAAATTGAGCTCAGGTACATTCTGTTTTCACTGATCATTCTTGAGATGTTCCAGTAGCTTAATTGGAGTTCACCTGTGGTAAATTCAGTTGATTGGACATGATTTGAAAAGGCATACACCTGTCTATATAAGGTCACAGGTTTGACAGTGCATGCCAAAGCACAAACCAAGCATGAAGACAAAGGAATTGTCTGTAGACCTCGGAGACAGGATTGTCGAGGCACAAGGCTGGGGAAGGTTACAGAAAAGTTTTTGCTGCTCTGAAAGTTCCAATGAGCACAGTGGCCTCCATCATCCGTAAGTGGAAGATGTTTGGAACCACAAGGACTCTTCCTAGAACTGGCCGGCCATCCAAGCTGAGTGATCGGGGGAGAAGGGTCTTAGTCAGGGAGGTGATCAATAACCTGATGGTCACTGTGGCTGGGCTCCATCATTCTTCTGTGGAGAGAGGAGAACCTTACAGAAGGACAACCATCTGTGCAGCAATCTACCAATCAGGTAGAGTGGCCAGACAGAAGCCACTCCCCACCTGGAATTTGCCAAAATGCATCTGAAGGACTCTCAGACCATAAGAAACAAAATTATCTGGTCTGATGAGACTAAAATTGAACTCTTTGGAGTGAATGCCAGGCGTTACGTTTGGGGAAAACCAGGCACCGCTCATCATCAGGCTAATACCATCCCTACAGTGAAGCATGGTGGTGGCAGCATCATGCTGTGGGGATGTTTTTCAGCAGCAGGACCTGGAAGACTAGTCAGGATGGAGGGAAAGATGAATGCAGCAATGTACAGAGACATCCTGAATGAAAACCTGCTTCAGAGTGCTCTTGACCTCAGACTGGGGTGACGGTTCATCTTCCAGCAGGACAATGACCCAAAGCACACCGCCAAAATATCAATGGAGTGGCTTCACAACTCAGAGCCCAGACCTAAATCCTATTGAACATCTCTGGAGAGATCTGAAAATGGCTGTACACCATCGCTTCCCATCCAACCTGATAGAGCTAGAGAAGTACTGCAAAGAGAAATGGGCAAAAATTCCCAAAGACAGGTGCCAAGCTTGTGGCATCATATTCAAAAAGACTTGAGGCTGTAATTGCTGCCCGATTATTTTTTTAGATGTTTTATTTTTAATAAATTTGCAACAATTTAAAAAAAATATTTTTTCACATTGTCATTATGCGGTATTGTGTGTAGAAATTTGAGGAAATAAATGAATTTAATCATTTTTGGAATAAGGCTGTAACAAAAAAATGTGGAAAAAGTGCTATGAATACTTTCTGGATGCTCATACAAAGAGAAATATTCAACACCATTTCACACTGTAAAAAAATGAATGACAAAAAATCTGAACAACAAATCTGTGTATGTTGCTTTAGTTTATTTTATTAAGTTAATCAGGTTTCAGCTAAATTCTTCAAGTTTATAAAGTTTAACTTAATATTTTTTGTCAGTTTGATTAATGTAAGTTGAGATGAATAGAAAATTTGATTCAACTAAAGCAATTAATGCAGCAAGAATTTTTTTACAGTGCATATGCACTTTCAGAAGAAAGATTTGCTGAACTATTTCCCTTTAATTGCTCTTTCACTATTGTATTAAATCTTGTATCTTACTTGCAGTCAACTTGGAACAGAGAAGGGAAAATATGAGGTATTTAAAAGTGAAAATTTCGTAAATTTTCTAGAATGCAGCATGACTGAAGATAAAAAACTGACCTTCTCTGTTTGACCACTTTATTTTTTATTATTAGTGTTATTTTTAGTTATTATATCAGTTATGTTTTAAGTATTATTTTTTTCAGGAGTTTTATGCAACTTTGAAGCACTAAAGCAACATGAGGCACAAAAATAATGGCAAATTCAATTGAGTATTTGTGTATTTCAAATGAGGTTCATAATAGAAGAAGCTAATAGCAAATGAATCAGCCTAATATAGCCAATATAAAAGATATAGCAATAAAGCAAGAGCAGGAAATCTACTGGAAAAATGTGGACCTTCAGAGAATGACAGAGATACTGAGGAGGATAGGAGAAAATGAGAGGCAGGCAGACAGATACGTAGCAAGAGACAGACAAGGTGTCTAGTCTTTAGAATGATCTAATCCTGTGGTGAAGTGTGAAGAGTGTTAAATTATCCAGACTAGCTGATAAAGCCTCCCTCTGAGCTCTACAGACAGCCCTCCTCTTCAACCAGCCTGTGAAAAAAAACGCTATATTATATATTTGACGATCCTTTAAGTCTCCAATCTGCGCTGTAAGCTTTATCAGTCCCACCACTGATATTAGCTCCACACTTCCTCTCTCTCAGCACAGGACAAGGCTATTTTTCACATTTGCTAAATCATGCTGACGGTTTAATAATAGCGCTCATAAAAATATTCATAGGATGTAAAACTTTCAGAGTGTGTTTCTCCAAGATAGTTGGGTAAAAGCTTTCATGCGCATGATATTCTAACATTACAGTTACTGTACTAAGAGATTGCTGAATAAACAACAGAAATGTGGCCAATGAAGGTCCCTGTAAATTGTAATGTTCTGTCTGTGGATGAGAAGCAGCCTGGCAGAGGTTAGCAGTAAAAGGCACACTTCAGATGAGGACAAGAAAGATGTCATCGGTGTCAGTAAACAAAATACTCGCACAGACTGGGTGCATTTAAAACAACATTGCTGTCTTTTGTGAAACTGCTGAATACTTGCAGCCCGTGTTGATGCACCTTTTGAAAGGTCTCATGAGAAATAAGTGGAAATGTTAATTTTATTTTATTTTAAAAAATGGTAACACTACTTGAGGGGGTGTTTTTAAGACTGTTATGACACCTTTGTAATAATGACATGACCCATTATGAATATGATGATTTTATGCATGCTTATGACAACTGTCATTGTGTCATTAGCTCAGTTATGTCTTTTTTAATGCACAGTTCACATTGTTTGAGATGTCTTTATGACAACTTGACAAATTCATCACAATCTGTCTTTGTCATCACAACAAAACTTGTCATAAATGTGATTGTCATGAAGCCGCTACAATTATGCATTGATTATTTTTCTGATCACTTTTTTCAGTGGATCAAACTGAATTTGTCATTAAAATTTCTCATTAAAAATCATCAATGCTCTCTCAAATAATTTTATCATGTCAACGTCATTAATGTTTAATGACTTTTTAATGGAAAATTCTATTTGTACCACTGTAGTTAAGTTCAAGAAAAATATTCATAATGCTGTTATAAAATTCACACGTCATTGATTTATGACAAGTTACAGTATGTTGCCCTGGTAATGTCAATGACAAAGACAGGTTATGATGTATTTGTTTGTCAAGTTGTCATTAAAAAAATCTCAAATAATGTCATCTTTACATTTAAATGACATGGCTGAGCTAATGACACTTAATGACAGTTGTCATAAGAATGCATAAAATCAATATAATAAAGGTCTTATGAACACCCCTTCAAGCACAGTGTTACCCAATATTGCTGTCTTTTGTGAAACTGCTGAATGCTAGCAATGTCTAGCGTGTGTTAATGCACATTTTGAAGTATCGCATGGGAATAGGGATGCACCAATATGATTTAATGCTGATACCAAAATTCTGGGTATCAACCGATAGAGATCCGATCCCAATACTGTGCCATTTTTTTTTTTTTTTTCTAAGCATTATACAGTTTCTATAGTTCTGGTGATAAACTCAAATAATATATATTCTTTAGTAAAAATACCAGACCTATAGGCCTACTGTATGTGACAGACAACATAATCTAACTAAAAACATGATGCTTGCTGTAAACTGCAGTTGTGTTCGTTTTTCATCTGTCTGAAATGTCTGAAAAATTTGCTTTTTGGTACAAATTTTGTTTGTTATAATTTGTATCTAAATTTTAATGTATTTTTTGTTGGTCAGTTATCTACAAAATAAACAACAAGAACAAATATGAGATGAAGTTCAAAACAAGGTCTGCTTATATGCTTCAGCACCAAAACACAAACTGGTCTGTTAAATGAAATATTAATATAATTACAGTGAAATATTGCCAATTTCAGAGTAGCCTATATTAGGCTAAATCATTTTCTGGTAATGACGATCCATATTGCGCCCATCAGTTTCACTTTTTTAAATTTAATTAACTACTTTGACTACAATAAGCCAGGCTTTACAAACTATTCGCAGCACTTAAAGCATTCACCTCAGAAGAATAAACTCTGAATAATCGCGTCTGCGCAGCCAGTGCGAGAATGAAGCGCTTGATGCATCTCTGAGACACAGCGTGCAGCCCTCCTGTATCTGCGAACACTTCCGAAACTTAGCAACACAAAGAGAAGAAATCAGTGCTTTGAGGATCTGTCCAATGTATTATTGAACCTTTTCTAATTTAAAAATTTCAGGTAGGTCTACTTTGTGTGTAAAGAGCAGCTAATAACCCTCTCTACTCCAGTGTTGCGAATGCGATCTGCTGATCTAACAGACACAGCACAACATGATTTAGAAATGGCAATGAACTCCTTGTTGCAGGTCAAAATTAACCCATTTAATGCAAAACTAAATGCATTTCTCCACTGATTATTTAAACTAATCGGAATAAATAGTCTTGGAGAAAGTTTTTTGAGTTGTCATGAACTCGACACAAGTTAGATTGTGAATGAATGGTGAATAATTGACAGGCACAGCGGAGGGAAGAGCAAAACTGAACATGAATTTAAGCACTTGAATATTCATTTGTGCTTCACATTAAACTATAGAATGGCTTTAGAACATTTGGGATATAGTAGGCATACATGACAACTTTCTAGTGCCTTATAATAAGCTACCTTCATGGCTTTTGTTGGCTTATAAATTACACAGAATATAGCGCACATGCAAGATCGGATTTGGATCGGTACCAGCTGGCCGATACCCGATCCAGCAAAAAACATGTGGTATCGAACCGATATCCGATCCAAGTATTGGGAACGGTGCATCCCTACATGGGAAATAAGTGACAGAAATGTACATTTCTAATAAAGAATTCTCAAAATTCACAAAAAAAGGATCACTTGAGGTGGTTTTAGCTAAAGGTTAATACATTTGCCAAATAATCTCTGTGTAGATTCTCAGCATGTTTAGTTTATGATTGTTTTAGTAACCTTGGCTTGTCAATTACTTTTCAGTCAAGTCTGAGTGACACTGAATGCATTTATGGCATTTCACTAGCTTGCTCTGTAACATTCGGGTTTGTTCTGCTCCCTAATACAATCTATACAATGAGTTCCACACTGGCGCCACCACAATTCAGATATCTTCATTCCCAAGCTAACCCAATGTCAGACGATTGCTTTTGTCCATGCACAACTAACCTTTTCAACAAGCTTTTAAGGACTGCTCTCAGACGACAGAATGAAGCGCACCTGTGGCTTTTCACTGTGACAGGTGCTACATTGACATTTGTATTCTCTATTGTTCGCCTATAGCAGAGCTCTCTCCTCAAAGTGTACAAAATTGAACAGTCCGGATCCTACCTTGAATCTTAAGCATCACAAAGGTTGCCCGAGGCTGAGCTTTCAGAATGATGGCGAAAATCCTTCTGTCTTTAATTCTCTAAATCATTTTAGATTTGTCAAGTCAGGTTATCTTTTATTTCTCCAATGCCTTAAACAAAACAGATTAAATCAAAGCAGCTTTACTCAAATAAATGCGCCAACATTATAGAATCAATTGTCACTAAAACGTGTGAAATCGGTTCATTAAAAATGGCACAATTCAGCAGTTCCACAAAAGACAGCAGTGTTGTTTTCCTGACTCCGATTGCTGTCCAGAGTTGAATTAATTCAATTCAATACCAATGTCAGCGTTGCAGAATGCAATTCAACTGGAATGCAGTTCTGCAGAGCTCAACTAAACAAGGCAGCTGATAGGCAGCTTTTACTGCAGTGGTCCAAGCTGTAGTATTGCCGAATGACTAAACAAATGCTATCAGCATGATGGTGTCAAAACCACCTTCTACAATCATATATCAACAGCGTAAATAAGCGCACTTAAAAAAGAAAAATACAGAACATTGCTAGACTGAAGCAAGAGAGAAAAATGCCTCGTTTCCCATCAGTACAGTATGGTTTGGTTCAGTATGGGTCACCTTTATTAGGCTTGTGTCTCCACTGCCGAATGGTACCCTTTTGGTATGTGTGGTGTTCGACAGAAAGTTGCAGTTGACGTCATTCTTGCTTGAAGTTCCCGTATCGTATGAGTATCACTTCTTTATTCTTCACCGGCACATATTACGTTGACATCGTGTTAAAAAGTAAGTCCGTCATTCCGAGTTCATATTAATCCAAAACCTGATGATAATAATTAAACATGACAGTTTGTTCATGTTTTAGGTTGCTGAAAGAGTCATTTGCTCCTTTGTTTTTTCGAGCTTCTTGTTTGTATTTTTCGCTCGTCACTCTTGCATTTGTGCGCTTCTAAAAGGATGTCGGAAGCACTTCAATAACCACACACACATTATTATCATGAGCTCAAATTTGTTATTTCAAATATAGACACAGGGCAAGTGCAGCAAATTGAGATATTCTCTCTAGAGAAAGAGAAATTCTCGCGTTTTTAGATGGTCTCGTAAACAGCAACAGGACACACGGCAGATTCTGTTCTTCTTGGCTTGTGGCTGTTCATCAAGGCGACGACAAGGTTTGTTTAAGCTTGTGTCAACCACAGCTCGTTATTATATGTATATATTATAACGGTGTAATGTCTCGGCTGTGTATTTGAAAATGGCGCTTCCTTTGTTTTCATTCTCCTGCCTTGTTGCACACTAGTGACGCTTCTCTGTAAACCAATAGCTTTCACTTGCAAGTCTAGATCTGCCTTTTGGTATCCATTTGTTGTGCTAGGTACCCTTTGGAAAGGGTACCCAAAAAGTAGCTTTTTGGTACCTTTTGACAGTGGAAACAGATGTACCGAACCGTACCGTGCCACTCTTTTGGCCACTGCAACAGCAATAACAATCTTCCTTGGTCTTTTACTTGACGATGTGGCTAAAAGCTGAATCTGAGACATTCAAACTGACCAACCAGCAGTATAGAGACCCCTGAAATACACACATCAGCTGCTGGCCTAATCTTTATCAGCGGTTCTGTGCTTTTTGGAATTTATTGGGCCTGTTTTGGAAAAAAAATAAATAAAAAAAAATTATAATAATAATAGACATGGTTTGCTATAAAAACAAATACCTATGATTGTCAGACTTTGGCACCAGAAGCAAGGAACCCAAACTTCTATTCAACACGGGCTCATTGGAAATTTGTGCTTCGGCCCAAAAACATACTTCAACATATGTTTGACTGATGTTTCTAGGAAAAATGAATGTCTTGGGGCAGCATGACGCCAAAAATGTAATTGTTTTCACACTAATAAAATTTACAGAGACATATTATTGAAGAATAAAGGAAAATATGTTGTGCAGTTCTGTGAACAACACTAAATAAATGCCACAAAATACCTTATCACTGTCTGTGATTTGTAGTCAAATCTGAAGGCAAAACTGTGTGGTCACAGTGCACTTTTTTCTTTTGTGTTTGCTTTGGAAAACACTATTGGTTGGGTTTAGGTCAGTAGACTGATCTAGGTGATCTGTACTATAAGCCCTACCTTCTCGTGGATGTGTTCTTGAATCTGAAATGTACAACATAACGTAACATATTTTGGATTTGCAAAAATGTTGACAGTGCCCTCTAGTGGATTTGTCATCTGAAACTTGTAACGCAACATACCCGGATCGACTTATTTTACATTTTGCAAAAATATAGACTGAGGCACTTTTTTCAATGTTCCTAAGCTTTTCCCATTAGATGACAGAAATTGAAACTTGGGAGAAGCTCGGTTCATTTGGTTGGTTTAGCCAGTTCTCTTCTGGCTTAAGCAAATGAAGAAAGTCTTTTGAAAAGTGCTTTTGATAGGCCATGCTCATAATCATTTAAAACATCTAAACCAGCTAATCGGCTGAAACTCTGAAAGATCAGAATAAGTTGAATCAGAATAAGTTTTCTTTGCTCATAACAGACCCATACTAGTAGAGCTGTAATCGGCCATACAAGTTAGGCCCGATAGGGCCCGAGCCCGACAGAATTCAGCCTGAGCCCGACAAGTACATTTTGATAGACAGCTTTTTAAAAGCCCGAACCCATTTACAGCCCGACATTATTCAAATGTGCACATACACACAACTCTTTGCCTTTTTTTAAGAATGAGTCGTTTATATGTGTTTTAACATAATTTATTTATAACAAACGTAGGCTATAGGTCTCTGTAACATCGTAAAATCTCAGCACTCTAAATAGGCCTAGGTACATACACTTAGCCTTTAAATTGGCCAACACACACCTCCTAAAAAAATGTATTAAAATAAATTCTAAATTATGACGGGTATTTGGCAATAACAAAAATTAAGATAAAGGCTCTGCGGGATTTGTTTCGCCACTTCTCTTCACAATCCGGCCTTAATTTCGACTGTGAAGCTGAATATAAAAGAATAATGCCAACATTAGCCTATATACAGTACTCTGGTTATATATATGGTTTAATTAATATTTAGTTATAATTTGAAAATCCTTTACTCACCAAGATTAGGCTACATGTTTTTGCAGAGGAACATTACTGAATCCACTGTAAATGGCTTTAGCGCAGTCCTGTGCTCACTGATGGTGCGTCCAGCAGCGCTGAACACCCTTTCACTGCTGCTGCTACTGGCCGACATGCATAGTACTGATCTGGCTAATTTTGCAAGTTTTGGGTAGGATTGTTTGTTCATCTTCCACCAGCCAAGAACATCTATTTAATTTTCCATGACAGCGGTTTCAATGTAGCGAGTGAACTCGTCATCTTCCCTTTCAGCTTTCTGTACATGCTGTACATTGCTGTTTTGCGCTCTACCATAATACGCAACCTCTTCTCCGTCATCATTTGTTTTACCTTTGCAGGGATGGATTTTAATGTTGCAACAAACGATTAGATTACTTTCTCATGCTAATTGAAATGCATCACATGACTGATCATTTACTGCGCAAGCCCAAGCCCGGCCCGACCCTGTCTAAAATGATAGAAATTAAGCCCGAACCCATCGGGTCCCGTTGGGTTCCTTTGAGTTCAGGCAAGATCTTCAGCTCTACATAGTAGTTGCATTTGGTTCTCTTTGACTTTTTATGAGGACTAAAGAAAGTACTTGCATTCCCCATACCTCATTTAGATACAAAAATGCTTGTTTCATCATCCGCATTGCACTCTGTCTCTTGACTTGTGTGTGTGTGTCGTCAATTAGAACAGAACCACAGCAAAGCCATCTACAAATAAAGCCCTTTTTTCATCTGGCACATGGCACAGCATGCATATTAAAGCATTCTGCACATATCTGTTCTGACATCTCAGAATGGGCTCGCAGATGGCTGTTGGCTGCAATATCGGCGGGTTGTTCATCGCACATTTGTAGTGGTGGATAAACAGCCTATTGAGCTGATTTGTTGGTAAGCTGAAGGTATAGGAAACGTGCAATCTCTGGATGTGTGTGTGTAGCCTGTGAAGTGCCACCCTGCAGGACGCTCTTTCATCCCACAATGTTTTTTTCTATTCTGCCAACTGCTATTCCCAGCTATTAATATTGGATTGCGGCATCAGGGTTGAGTGCCAGCCATGGCCTTCTAGTCTATCTGTGAGCAGCTCTGGCAGTGATCACTTGTGTCTGCTTTCAGCGTGGCAGAGGAAGTGCAGGGAAGGGTTGGGAGACTATTTGCCAGTCACGGCTTTACCCTGTCCACAAGGAAAAGCCAGAGAATATTAAGCATTGTACACTGGACTTGTCATGATTACATTGTGAAAGACTGATCCGCTTCTCTGCTTCTTTGCAGACAAGTTCTGGTACTGTCGATTGTCGCCTAATCATAAAGTTCTCCACTATGGAGATCTGGAGGAGAGCCCTCAGGGAGAAGTACCCCATGATTCCCTACAGGACAAGCGTGAGTATCTTCTACCTTCTGGTCATGATGAAGTGGTGGTATTCACTTAATAGAGAGTGAATTAATTCTTGTTTGTTCCTCATGGCAGTTCCTGTGGCTGATATCAAAGCTGTTGTCACTGGTAAAGACTGTCCGCACATGAAGGAAAAGGGAGCTCTGAAGCAGAACAAGGTGAGTCCTTTTTCTGTGTGCTTGATGATGGAGAGCAAAAATGCTCTTGAATATCAAAAGATCAAATTTCCCTTTGATGGACTGGTTTGTGGCTTGGTGACAAAGGATGCATTAGTTATGCCTTGTAGCTCTGTGAGTAATGATACATCAGCTCACTTCGGTTTCAAAGTCACCCTTTCTTCTTCCCACACAGAACAAAGCAGGCGATGTCAAATTTATGCCACAACGGTTAAAAAAAGACTCCCTGTTGAATAAAATGTATTAAACTAGAGGACAGGATTTCAGCAACTTTCTGACATAAACACAAGGATCCCCTTAGTCTTGATAATACTGAGGTTTTTCAACAAGATTTATCTTTTAAGTACACCAAGTGATTTAAAAAAAAAAAAAACAGTGTTATTTGAAAGCACCAAAAACCTCATGCCCATAAACAAGACCTCGCCCCTTTTTCATGTCTCAGCTATAATTACTCAACGTAAAGCCGATTGTCACTAGTGATGCGCGATACCACTAATTTCCTATCCGATCCGATACCAAGTAAAATGAAGGCGAGTATCTGCGATACCGATCCGAATACCCATACTGCCCAAAAATTACTATTTGGGAAATTAAAGTAGCAAGTAGTGTTACTTAAAAGTGTCACTTCATACTGAATAGAAGACATATTACAGATTATTCTTGTTCATTGTTTATTGATGAAGAAATTATCATACAAAAAGAGCCAACTTAACATATTTATTGACAGCATCTGAGCATGTATATCTTAAAACGCCTGCCTGAACATCTTAAAAAAAACATTCACACTTCTACGTTTAGTGACATGTTAATCTGGATCCTATGAAAGTGTTTTGAATCATTTTCTCCGCTGTTTTATCAGTGTCACAAGAAAACCCAAGTCCCCAAAATACAGCTCCATCGCCGCATTTTCTCCCTCTGTACCTGGATAGTGACTGCTTGCTGCAGCTAAGGACTCTGAAAGTGATGTCTGTCTCACCCTAGCAGCACCTGTACCTCTCATTTCCTCCTCTTCTGACTGCCTAGTCGTGACGTTGTCATATTCTGTCTTGTGATTTCTATGTAGATGTTTGATTAGGTTTGTGGTATAACCACAGTACCTCACTGTTTTGTTACACGTGTCACAAACCGCATCGTTTGAGTTTATGGAAGTGAAGTAACTCCACACATAACTTCGCTTGCGGTCACCCATATCCAATGACAGCATGACTGAACAACATGTGCCAGCCAGTGGACTAAGTGGCTAGTTAGCGTGATCTGCAGTTGTATAGTGCCATATTACGCACATGACTTTGCAGGCGAAAGAACAAGTAGTTCCGACTAAGTTGGCATTATTCAGAGAAACTAGGGTAATTGTGGTTACTTTCCACTGTAATTCCATTTCCAATAAAATACATATTTGCTCCAAATTATTGAAACATCGATATTTTGTTAAGATAATCGATTCTAGAACATACAAAGCTGGTATCGGCGAAATCGATATTTTAGTATCGATCCGCGCAACACTAGCTGTGACACTGCACCTTTGCCCTCATAGACTTCCATTCATATGTATGCAAATGCTGCAGACTGGAAATGCAATTTAGTGTGACAAATTTCGCATGTTGCAGCATTCCTACTTTGATATCACATCACTTGATTGCTTGAGACCAATAGACGATCAAAATGTGACCTCTCTGTACAGATTCGGTACCAATAGTGGAATTTTAAAAACGTCCTTTTCTACGAACATTTGATCTATGTGGAGCACGTTCTTAAACACGGCTGATTTGCCATTGTGTTCACATGCTCAAAGGAAATGACTGTGATTGGCCGTGAAGGTCATCGGTTCACCAAACTCACCACTGTTTACTGAGTGTAAACACAGATACAGGAACACTGGAGCGTTTCAAAGTCACATCGATCTGCTGGTTTGTCTATATACTCTAAATACGAGTGATCTGCTGATTAATCACAGCTTTAAAACGATCTAGTGTGACTGTATCTGTGGTTACACGTTGTAAACAGCGGTGAGTTTGGTGAACCGATGACCTTCACAGCCAATCACAGTCATTTCTGTTGAGCATGGGAACACAATAGCAAATCAGCGCTCAAATGTTCGCTTTTAAATTATCAGTTCTGATTGGTATCAAATTCCAGTATCGTGACAACCCTAGTACAGATATTTAAAATATGGGGCAATCTTTCACTTGATCAATGTCTAATCATCTTGTTTTATTCTGCCCATTTTAAACAGCGCCGTCCAACAGAATTCTCAAGTTCTAGTATGACCATGGCTTTACTCTACACAGTTTTGTTTAAACCATAATTATACACACCTGATCCACACCTGATATAAGATTTCTATAAACTTGTTAATGGGAGACTACATGGGGAAAAACAGAAGAGGTACTAGTAGGCCAGCAGGCGGTGCTTAACTTGTGATCTGTGTTAGTCCAAGTTACGCCCCATTCACACGGGGCTTCAGCTTCAACGCTTACCATTCACTTTGAATGGGTGACGTCAGGCGTTGCCGAACTGCATTGTGGATCCGTTGGCGCCGCTTCAAAGGTGTTGCTCGCTGCAGAAGTTGGGACATGCTCAACTTTTCAAGCGCCGACGGAAGCGTCAGCCTATCAGATCGCTGTATGCAAATACACCAGCTCCAACAGTGGCCTATTGCTGACTAATTTCATTGGCTGACGCTGCTATGACGATCGCGTCAGCCCGAACTTCAGCCACGCCCTCTGTCAAGCATTGACGCTGAAGCCCCGTGTGAATGGGGCGTTAGTGATGGGAAATTTGGATCATTTTACTGACTCTGACCTTTGAGTCTCATTCATCAACATAAAATGATTTGAAGAAAAAAAATTGTTTATTTCATTCAATTTGCCAAAATAACATTAAATTGTTACGAGATGCTTTCAAACATAACAGTCGTGATTAGTTCACCTTTTGAGTCTTCTGGTTTTTGAGTCGTTCGTTCATCAAGTGACGACATGTAAATAAATGACTCAAAACCAAGGCTCAAGAAATAAATCGAATAAAGTCTGTTTCAGCTCAAAATGCATATGATTGGCTTCTGTCTTTCACATGATAAACAAATAACTTAAACCAAGGACTCGAGAGATGAACAGATCAAATCTTTTTCTGCGTATGATTGGAGTCTGTCTTTCACAGTGATGAACGAACGACTCAAGCCCGATAGAGGACTCCACCTGCACAAAGGAATGAATCCCTCCCTGAGAGGACTCATCATTCTTAAGTCACATAAAAGACTCATTCAAGATGAACAAATCATTCAAGAACGACCCATCACTGGTCCAAGTTCCCCAGTAGTGCCAGGTACATTACAGTATACTGTTAGTGGGCACCATCCTTCATATGAGAGATTAAACCGAGGTTTAAGTGTCTGTGGTCATTAAAAATCCCAGGATGTACACCAAAAAGAGTAGGGGTTTATCCTCGGCATCCTGGCCAAACTTTTCCAATGGCATCTGTCCGTCATGGCCTCCCAACCACCCCTTTATCTGGCAGGTAAATACTTGGTTGAGGAGTCTCCCCCCCCCCAAAACTGTAAAGAAGTTTGAGTGCCCAGAAAGCGCTATATAGTATAACTGTAACACATTATTATTCCAAGTAGCTTTGAGTTGGAGCTAAACTGTGCAGAGATGTGTTCCTCCAGCACAGGGGTGTCAAAGTCAATCCCTGCAGAGTTTAGCTCCACCCCTGCTTCAACACACCTATCTGTAGGTATCAAACAAGCCTAAAGCACTCAATTAGTTTGATCAGGTGTGTTTAATTAGGGTTGGAACTAAACTGTGCAGAGCTCCGGCCCTCCAGGAACTGGCTTTGACACCTGTGCTCCAGCAGGAAGATTCCTTACTCTGCATCAAGAGCAATGTTTCACAACACTGGTTCAGCTCGGAGTCCTTGGACTCTTGGAGACTCTGCTAATGTATTGATGAGTTCTACACACAAAATGTGAAGTGCTCGGCCAGAATTGTAAAACTGCCCTAAATCATTTAGCTCTAGGTTGTTAGAGCTTTGCCTGTGGCATCTTTAAACCAGGAGTCACCAATCTCAGTCATGGAGGGCTGGTGTGCCTGTTAAGTTTAGCTCCAACTTGCCTCAACACAGATAGCTGGAAGTAAGCCTAGTAAGAGCTTGATTAGTTTGTTTAGGAATGTTTGATTAGGATTGGAGCTTAACTCTGCAGGACACCGGCCTTCCAGGAACAAGTTTGGTGACCTCTGATTTAAACTATTCGTTATTGTTAATAAGGCCAGTGATTTGACTATTTAATGCAAAACTGAGGACAGAGTTTCTTAACTCCACCTCTTCAGGTCAATTTTCCTTCAAAGATTAGTCCCAAATTGCTTGAACCCAGACAGAATGCTGCTTTCACTGCAGGGTAGAACTGTGCTCTGGTCCCCTCAGTGTGGTCTCACCAGAAGAGGGGCACTATACTGTCTCAAAGACTTAATGGACCCATGTACACAATGGCCATTGTAAATCTACATGGCCACAAGTGCATATGAAACATGTAATTTGGGACAAGGTTGTAGCAATTCTGAAGACCGTAATTGTGTTTGATTAAGTTCGGAGCTAAACTCTGAGCTAAAGACTGAAATATACTTGCAGTGCCTAGTGTTCCCTAAGCCTGGCAAATTCAGTCGTATGCAAGAACACTGACAAAGCTAACTAGGATATTTTAGTTCTTAGAAGTTTGGAGTCCTCTTTCTAGAATTGGTCAATTCTTGTTCTTGTGTCCAGGATTGTTGCATGTATGAAATGCAATTGCCAAAGCACTGGATACATTTCCTGAAAGATACTCTAAAAACAACTCCATGTTTTCTATTGAGAGCTGATTCAATGAGACTGAAGTGTCTTATTACTGTATAGCACTGATGCGCTACCTATGCTGATCATCCTACTGCTATCTTTTGGTGCCCGACAGGAGAATCCTGTATATATGCGCTTGCACAAACACACACACACCCCAGATTGGACCATCTGCTGTCGTAATATGTTCGTAGAAGAACTGCAAAAGTCACGCAATAGGAGGCCCACAAACACAGCAGCCCCATTAGCATTTGACAGACGGTGTCAATTCTCTTTCCTTCTTTAGGAGGTGCTAGAGCTGGCTTTCTCTGTCCTCTACGAGTCTGATGAGTATCTAAACTTCATCGCCCCTGACAAGCATGAGGTGAGCAACCATCGACTGCAGTCTACAAAGTGGTAGCTGTTACAGCTCCTTGGTGTGATTTGGACTTTGTTGCATGCTATGATTTAATGTCATCCTTTCTGGCCATGTTTCAGTACTGCGTGTGGACAGATGGGCTGAATGCACTGCTGGGGAAGGAGATGAGCAGTGAGTTCACTCGCTCAGACATGGACACTCTTCTCAACATGGAAATGAAGCTTCGCCTGCTAGACCTGGAGAACATCCAGATTCCTGAAGTTCCTCCCCCGATCCCCAAAGAGCCAAGCAATTATGACTTTGTTTATGATTGCAACTAATCCCCTTTGGCTTTCACTGGACTGACTGATTTTTTCGTAAACGCATACTGGAAGAAAGACTTTTACAAAAAGTTATAGAAAAAAAAAAACGGACGACTCTTTTCTGCTAAAACTTGGCTTTGTAGTGCGCCTCATCACAATGGATTTGCTGAACTTAATGGACTTGGCTTCCAAGGCCTATGAACCATCTGTTCTGGTGAAAGAACCACCACACGCTGGTCCTCAGGTCCTAGTCATTTCTCTTCAAACCCTTTCCTTTCTCAAACAGCCCACCTGCTCTGGCTTAAAAATGAGAATTTTTCATCCCATCTCAATTTCTGGGGGTTTGGAGTAGAACGCTCCGTGTGGAGTGTGTAGAGAGTCTACGGGATCATGGCATGTAGCACTCACCATAGTATAATTCTCACTCCAACAAGCGGCAGCTATATTGCTAGCGTCGTCCAAGTTTGTTCTTAATGATTTCCCCAAGTATCCCATTCATGCCTCTTATACTGTAGACTGTTATGGGCAGCTTCATGCAAAAGGTTGCCTCTTTTGTCTTAAACTGTACCTGCTTTGTGCGTACATTGTTATCATTGTCTGACTATACCGCAGGCGTGTAGATATAAAGCTCTTTTCTTCACTTTCCATCCACCCAGACTCATGGCAGACTGCTGTAACATTCCAAAGCAATATTAAGCTTCTGTTTTTGTAAGCTGGTATAAACTTTTGTGATATTCGTGATTGCTGCCAAGTAGTCAGTATTATACATTTCTGTGTCAAATAAGGATTTTTTTTTCAGGGCCATCAAATTTCATTCCAATATTCCTGACTAATTTAATTTAAGATTGTGGGTATTACTGTTATGATTTATTCCTTTTCTCCCCTCATGTTTGTTATAGGTTTAAGAATGCAACATCCTGCTGTTTACATTAAAGATTGATTCCAATACAGTTTACAAATCAAACGTTTTTTTTTTTTTTGCATCGACTTCCCTAATAATCTTTCTAATCCAACTCTAACATGCCTGTCTGAAAGTTTCTAGTGATTCTGAAGACCTTGATTTGATGGCCTCGTAGAGTAGGCTGGGACTAAAACTTTGCAAGTATATGCCGAGTTCAGACTTCTCGATTTTCAAAGTAGCCGTGTCTAGGCATGGGCCGGTATAAGATTCTGACGGTATGATAACCTTGGATAAAAGTATCACGATTTGATGGTATTGTGTATTTACTGCTCTAAAATATGTTCATTTTAAATGTCTGGCTAAAAAAACTAAGGGTGTTTTAAACCTGCTTTATTTAGTGCGGTTGAATCGCACTAGAGTTTGTTTTTCCTCTTGGTGCGGTTAGTTTGGGCAGGTGTGAATGCACCAAAGCAGATCTGCACCAAAAGCAGATCAAAAAGACATACTGAGACCTCCTCGAAGAGGTGGCCTTGGTACGCTTTCAAACGAACCCTGGAGCGGTTCGTTTGTGGTAAGAACATGATTCGAACTAAAACAGACCCAACCACAAAAAGTACTGCGCCTTTTTGGACTAATACAGCTACCGTAGTCCGATGCGCTGTGCCATCTTATGTGGGTGTGGAGGAAAAATATTTATTGACTGCGCTTTATCAACAATTTTAAACAGAGAGAAAGAGAGTGAGAGGGAAAAACATTACCTGATGGATCGTTGGTAATATTTCTGTTAGATGACCATGTCGCAGTTTAGCTAAATTAATTCACGCCTCCTCCTAAAGTGACTTGAAATATGCCTTTGCTGTTTGCAATGCATTAAAACATTGTTTTCCAGCCGCAGCCACGCTTCATTCTCAAAATGTATAGTTTGTCTAAAGTGATGTATACAAACTATATAGTATAGTATGAGCAGGGATACAATCAGCAAGCGCAGTCGTCCCTCCATATTAAAAAGCGACATTTTGTGTCTGCTGGTTTGTTTACTTGCGGGAGTTCCATTGACATTTTCCCACACGTTAATT
Source organism: Danio kyathit (assembly GCA_903798195.1). Taxonomy (NCBI): domain Eukaryota; kingdom Metazoa; phylum Chordata; class Actinopteri; order Cypriniformes; family Danionidae; genus Danio; species Danio kyathit. The sequence goes on along the minus strand of LR812537.1, from coordinate 40,931,334 downwards.
CTGACCAATTGAAAAGCAGTTTAGCAAATACGTTCATTAACATCTGGCCAATGAGTGATGTGGATTTTGTAACATGACTGCATGTTGGTTCTTTACAACTGGTTCGGACCAAAGCAATCAGTGTGGTGTGAAAAGGAACCAAAAACGGCAGAAAATGCTACAATGTATCATTTGTTGCCCTTGGTCCGGACCAAATGAAGCGAACCACAGATGTGAAAGCACCCTAAAACGTTTTTCCCTTTAAACATAATATATTTTGTTTTGAGAAACATTTAAAATATTTTGGGACCGTAAACATGTCAGGCTAAATAATTCAAGTGAATCATTGACTTTTGCTGTCTTCATTGGTTTCAAAAACACAGATTTCTTTACAATTTACAACATCATCAATGGATATAATTTCTGCTGGAGATACTGTTGTCCTAAAAACTACAAAAAAACGTAAATTAAAAAAAATCTTACATTTACCCTAGGAACGGTATAGCAGAAAATTTTGGTGGTTTTAAAACCTTGACTTTTTCAAACCGCGGTATACCTTGAAAACAGTAATCGACCCATGCCTATTTGTGTCACAGATGTTTTCACACTGCATGCCTATCTGGGCTAGCATTTTTGTTGCTGCTCTGTTTACACTGCAGGATGCATCGGCGACAGGGGGTTTCACACTGCATGACTTTAAAATAGGAAGAATCACCGACAACTTTGTCTCGGTCCACAAACTACGTCTCACAACCTAAAACACGCAAGATTATTTTGCTCACCTGGCTTTGAAGGGAATTGGCAATTTCTCCTCAACATTTTTCTTTTTTGACCCAATTGTGGTATTGCTCAGATGAAGCGTCAAACAGACACGGAGGCTCCTGCCAAATTTACACTAGTTTTCCCCCAATCTCCTGCTGGCCTGCAGATACCCATACTAGTAGATGCTGCTCTTTCATTGGCTGTAGGTAATCACCGATGTTATTTTCAGTCAGAACACATTTCACGGCATGATTTGAATCGTCGACAGGCCCAGATATTTAGCACGCCAAATACGTGTCCGCAACTCATCTGTGATTCTCTCAGATCGTGTCTTTGATTGTTCACACTGTTTGATTGTTACTTGCGTGTACGAGCACCAATTTACCTGTGATATCAGGCATTTGTTGGCGATTTCTCAAAACCTGTCGGCGAGTCAAAATTGGGGCTAAAATCATGCAGTCTGAACTTGGCATAAGGTACATAATCTCTCTGAATATGGAGATAGTAAATAGTATGCCGTTTCGAATTTAATAGTGGCCCTCCAGGAACAGTACTAGACACCCTGCTTTATGTTGACTATATATTTCCTTGCATTATATAGTTTACATAAAATATTCAGTATCGATTTGAGGAAATCATTTTTGATGAGCAGTATCCAATGCCTTATTACCACTCGCTTCCCACAAACATAAATGACCGGGCATTTCATCCTTCTGCCATAAATGCTTGATTCTTGACTTTCAAGCATCCCAAAGTTTTCTTTACTGATATGTGTGGTAATAACAGGGCCAGGGTGGCAATAATCTCATGGTCTGTGGTCACTTTAAATACACTATAAACAGCAGCTACGCTAATTATTTTCTTTATTCTCTATTTCTACCTGGGGATACTCATCCCGTGGCCTCTAGAGATTATTCAGCGCTATTGATGCGATCCAAGACCTGTGAAGAAAGGATGCCAAGGTATCCATAATCCTGGACCAGGCCGTATCCGGAGCAGATGCTGTGGTGGTCTTGGAGGAGCGGAGAGCATGAGACTCCTGAAAGACCCAGTGACAGACCACACTGATTGATCCCGTGGGCCAGCCTACTCACACCTGCTGCTTCTCCAAAATGGACATCCAGCGTTCTCCAGCCTCCGGCTCCTAGACTGCAGCTCTGCACAAGAAGTTTGGCCAGAGGAGAAATGGTCGTGCCCAACTGAGCCTGGTTTCTCTCGAGGTTTTTTTTTTCCTTTCACTTTAGTCAATTGGTGAAGTTTGTTCCTCGCCACTGACTTGCTTGGTTTGGGTCTTTTGGAGTTGCACATCAATGCATTTGCTCTTCAGTTTCAGCAGTGGAAATTAAACCACACTGAACTGAACTGAACTGAACTGAAATTCAACTCTGAAAACTGGACTGACACAGTTTCAATTTACTAGAACTTCTATGTTAAGCTGCTTTGACACAATCTACATTGTAAAAGCGCTATAGAAATAAAGATGAATTGAATTGAACTGTGTAACTTCAGCTTTACTAGCAACAGCGAATCTTACAACTGATGATGTTTCAATCTCAACAAGCTAGCAGGTTTCAAGCATCAGCTTTTTTTTTTATTTAGTGAAGTGTAATTGATTTATTCTTGAATCTGAGCAGTCTTTTGAGTCTTTGCAATTTGCAGTCTTCACCCTGTAGCAATTGTTTTTCAATCGATAGCCATTTAAGCGCATCCTTCAAGTATAGACAAGAATGCTTTTCACTATTACCGGAGGGCACATGCTTGACGAAACACAGAGATATTTGCTCGCTTTTGTTTCAGGTCAGTGAGTGGAAATGATGCAGCAAAATGCCCTTTGCATTATAGCACAAGAGAGAATTCATTTCGAGTCTTGGATTCTTTTGCAAGATTATGCCATTGCTTGAGATAAAATCTCTGCTTTTACACATTTGAGTTGCAATACAAGACCTAAATATCTGATCTGACAAGTTTAATGTTGAACATTGAGCTGTGCTGTTGACATTTTTAGTAGTTTGTAGACAAATATTGCATAAGAAAGAATGTTAAAAGATAATGGCAGCTCATCATCCTTTCATTAGACTAATATATATGACTGAGCTGAAAAAAATGAACAAACAAAAAAAATTCTTAATCCCAAATGTCTATAAAAGGTCACGTAACTTTTCAACATCAGGAGTTGTCAGAGCAAAGATCCCATAATGAAATAGGGTCCCGTAATCCAATGTGAAAGCATACACTTAAAATGTAAATAACCCACCTCAGAAACTTTTTTAGTATTCACGTTTCTGGAATTGGAAATACTGTCATCTGAAATACTGTATCTACTGTTTTAATCTTAAATTAAAGTGTCTCACTATAGGAACAATTAATTGCACTGCTCTCTGTTGACAGATGAAGGCTGTTTTATGAGTCTACAATACTGTGGTGACATGAAAGTAAACTGACTTAGAATAAAACAGACAAGTGGAAAGCTCAGATGAGCACCTGTGCATGCAAGAGGAGGACAACTCTGTATTATTTTGCCAACTCATAGGCTCTCAATTGGCAGCGTTATTGAAAAAAGTAATACAGCAAGCTCATTTACAACACTAAAGAGTCTCTGGGATGTTGGTTTTGCAGGCAGAATTTAATGGGGAATTTTTTATTTTTGACAAAAGAAAAAAACAATTGTGGAGGAGTGAGAGCTGAGATAAAGATTTACTTTTTATAAGGCTCACTAAATCTAGATAGCCTAATCTATAAATAATTGTAAGGCATGCTTGTTGATATGAGAACGAACCATTCTGAACCATACGACTTGAAATAATCTGTGGTGGTAATTCTATAGTTACTGTAAATATATATATATAGCGATGTGGTGGCGCAGTAGGTAGTGCTGTCGCCTCACAGCAAGAAGGTCGCTGGTTGGCATTTCTGTGTGGAGTTTGCATGTTCTCCCCGCATTCGCATGGGTTCCCTCCGGGTGCTCCGGTTTCCTCCACAGTCCAAAGACATGCGGTACAGGTAAATTGGGTAAGCTAAAAAAACAGTGTCCGTAGTGTATGTGTGTGAATGAGTGTATGGATGTTTTCCCAGAGATGGGTTGAGGCTGGAAGGGCATCCGCTGCGTAAAAACACATGCTGGATAAGTTGGCAGTTCATTCCGCTGTAGCTTAATAAAGGGACTAAGCCGAAAAGAAAATGAATGAAAATATATATAGGCCTAAACAAATTACCCAATATACATTTTTTCTACAATTATGCGGTATATTTAGTACACCAAAGTTTACTGCAATAAAACCGAAAGTATTTATATTTCTTAGTTTATCAGTTCACTGTAGTTAATACTGCAGTGATTTAACATTAATTAACAAAGTGTTGTAAGTACTACAGCATATAGTATTTACATAAAATAAAACACATATGGCCCGTACGGGGATCGAACCCGCGACCTTGGCGTTATTAGCACCACGCTCTAACCAACTGAGCTAACCGGCCCAACGGAATCGATGGCCAGAATTATTCGTTTAAGAAATCACAAATTGTTAACGTTAACATGGTTAAAGAAAGGTAAAAGGAAATCATAATTTTGAATCTTTATCTTAACGTAAAAAAACTGATTACTTCACTGATGGTGTTGAATTTACAAACGATTCAGTACGTTAGTCTTGTTTTTAATCATTTACATTAGTTCAACTGATCCGAAACAAATGCCGAGGAAAGATTAGGTCTCCTATATAATGTACACCTTTTACATTTAGATTTATTACAATAAAGTGTCAATTCAGTTTTCTTTTTCATAAATATAATTTTGAGCTCAACTGGATTTCAGGTAAATGACTGTACAGACCAACAAGTATTAATGTAAGGCTCAAATATTTTCTATTTGTTACGATAAAGTTTATTACAATAATTATAAAACGTAAAACAATAAACTTTTTCTGTAACTGTAAGGTAATGCTACTTTTCCTCCATAACCAAATTGACTCTCATATTACTGAGCTTTAAATGTAGCCTATTAGCATTCGAGGCCATTTCGGTCATATAATTTCGGTTATGAAAATTAGCAAGCTTTTATAAAACAAAACATGAAACTATCCATTTTTTGTTCACAAATTTCCTCTTTAGCCTTTCCAAAAAGTTCTGCGTTTGTGACAGTCTGCAAAACAAGGATCTGTCTCGTGATACTTTTTAATATTCGTTATAGCCTACTCAGTGTCAGCCTTTGTGTGACTGTAGCACTTATTACGCACTGAAGAATACACTCATATTTATCAAGGTGGTAATAATGTACAGTTTCTTGCACATTTCAATCGTTTTACTTCATAAGGTCTGAATGCATCATATGGAGCCACATAGAGATAGTTGTCTTGCAGTTTATTAATTGCAATTTCTGCTAAGAGGCTCTACTAAAGAAAAGAAAATCACCTACATCTGGAAAGACCTGAGGGTGAATAAATTAGCAGCATTTGTTTTTTCATTTATAGCTGACCTATCCTTTTAAAAACACATTTAAAAGACATCTACACTGATGCTAGCTGGAGTGTAATACCAGATGCTGATATGCAGTATTGACACATCTTGCTTAGAGCAATTTTACTTCTCCCGTTTTAGACGGCCCTTAGCTCTCTGGTGGCGGTGCTGTGACTTATTCTATTCTAGTCCCATGATGTCACTTGTTTTGATTCTGTTTTGGGTGAGATATGGTTGAATGGGTCTCCCGTGGTCTTTAGCGCAAGCCCATACAATGCTAACAGCAGGAGCCAGAACAAAGACTGTCCACATTTACCTCAGCAGAAAGTGCTGCATCAGGCTGTGCATGTGTAGGTTGTGGTGCGTCTTACAGCACCTCTGAATTAAACAGAGTGATGTGTGAGAAGGAAATTAAGCTCTTTTGAGGACCAAATTGAGAAAGTGCTGGAATGATAACTGGTGCAGAGACAGCTGTAGCTCCAGGGCGTCTCCTAAGTGGCACTGAAAAATATTGAAAAATCAATTTAGGAGAACTCAGGTCCTAGGGGTCTGCAGATGTCAGTTTTCCACAGAATAAGCCGGAGGCTTTGCGGCTGATGAAATAGAGGATTCTTCTCTTCTACAAAGAGAAGGACACGCAGGTTTTTTGAATACAGATCGAGAAGTAATGTTAATCATGTAGGATTTTCTCAACAAGCTAACGGGCTTTTGGATAGTAGGGTTATACTGCCACCTACTGGTTATGGGATGCATCTTTTGATGAGGACGCTAGAGCAAGTGTGGGGAGTGTGTGGACATTTTTGTGCCCATGTCTATTAATTCCTTTATTTATGGACTATGCAGTCAATATAAAATAGCAGCAAATTTAAATGTAAGCCTTACTTAAACCAACATTAGACTATAAAGAAAATGTCAATGTGAACCATAATAACCTACAAGAATGATTTAGTGTCAGAATGTTGATATAAATGGAACAAATACTTGATTTTGGAGAGGAGGAAAGCTGTAGTGGTTATACAGTTTTACAATAGATAAGTTTGTTATGTGGAATGAAAAAAATGCTGCTGCTGCACTGCAAAAATAATGCTTTTCTTCTGTCTCTTTAATATCTAACAATAAATATCTAATAATTCTTAAATCAAGAAGCATTTTCTAGAAAAGCTAAATATATCTTGTTTTAAAAAATAATATGCCAAGATTATCTTTTTCGTTTTTTTCATTTTGACATAAGATTATTCTTCTTGTTTGAACCCCTGTGCACTGTTCAAATTTACTACCCTTTTGTTATGTTAGGGATGAAAACATCCACTGAATTAAACTGCTGTAAAAATTCATCAGATTAATAATATTTTAACTTTTTTTTTTGCATAAATCTGTTAATCAACCTCAGTCCTGATCAAAACTACTAAATTGTCGAGATAATTACAGGATTTTAACTCTTTAATTAATTCATAAATGATGTCACTAATTTGGTAAAAAAAAAAAAAAAAAAACACATACAAAATGATGTATTTTCAATATAAAAAGTAATCCGCTGTGTAAAACATGTGCTGGATAAGTTGGCGGTTCATTCCGCTGTGGCGACCCCGGATTAATAAAGGGACTAAGCCGAAAAGAAAATTAATGAATGAGTTTTGAGAGTTCAAGATGCATATTTTGATATTCTCAGACACATCAAGGTAAGTGCGTAAAGGTGACTCTCACAGACACACATACACAATTTAATTTGCTGTTATACTCCATATAAAATCCAGAAACTAAGCTTTTTTTTTTGCACAGGCCTTTCTAAAGGGTTAATGGAGCTGGTGAAAATTACAAATTTGACCTCTTCTCAACAGGAAAAACCACCAACACTAAAAAAAATGCATGATTATATGGTCTCATGGTTTTGTAATAAAAAAAAACATGTGGCTATAAGGGAAGTCAATGGGGCAAAAACAGCCGCTAACAGTTAATTAGAGAGGAAAAAATGAAAATCAATAAAAAACAATGCATCAAAGGCAATGTGTTTCACATGTCCAAGACTTTGATAAAAGGTGGAAAAAAAATTCAGTCCACAATTACTTTTTATACTGAAAATACGTCATTTTGAGTGTTTTTTTCCTGCTAAATCAGTGACATCATTTATGAATTAATTCAATTAAAGAGTTTAAATCCTGTAATTTCTTAATTAGGACTGAGGTTGATGAACATATTTATACAAAAAAAATTGAAAAAAAAAAATATATATATTAATCTGATGCATTTTTACAGGAGTTTAATTTAGTGGATGTTTTCATCCCTAACATAACAAAAGGTAGTAAATTTGCCCAGAGTTTAAAAAAAAAGAAATCAAAGCAGTTTCTCCAAATATGTGTCAAAATAAGACAAAATCATGGATGAAAACATCCCCAACAGTGCATAAGGGTTAAGTAAAAAGTGACTTAATTTTGGCATACTATTTCTTAAAACAAGACAATTTGTTTCTTGTTAGAAACAAGACAAAAAAATATAAGTTAGAAAATAAGTTTTTGCAGTGTTCACCGAAAACAAAATACAAAACTCATCCTAACATTGAGCACGACTTGAGAAGTATCAAGTAGTAGGATGTATCAAGCCTACAACCTCATATAAAAAAGATGTTTACTACAAAACAGGCTTAGAGCCAGTGATATAGTGATATCATTTAGAGCCATATATAGTGAATAAGATTTCTTGTGGTTCAGTTTTCTTTGTTCTTTTACATGCAGATTGGAAAGTGCCAAATAAAAGGTAGGCTAAGCTCTAGTAAACACAGTTTTTACCTCAGTTTCTGAACGTGATGTTATCAAATGCAAACCTGATTGCATAAATCTTATAATTGACTTTATTATACTTGAAAAAGTATGTTGTTATTTGATGTCATGCCTTTAAAATGTGACGTTAGTTCAATTCATTTGAACGGTTCAACCTGAAGCGCTAGCTTATTAGCATTTTGTTTGGGCGATTGGCATTGGTTACAAACCTTACCGGTTTTCAATTGCCCAAGCAAAATGCTAATAAGCTTGTCATAATGTGTGGAATGGCAGAGAAAGTTTGAGAATTTCTCTGCTAGAGAAACAGTAATCAGTAGCCACTAAAAGCCACTAACTACCATGCAAATAAAGGTATTTGATTTGGGATATAGACCATTTCCAAGTTTGTTTGTTTTTTTTGAGAGATGTGCAGTACATTAGAGACAATTGGGAAAGTGAGCAGGCATCAGAAATCCTATAATTTATTACTAAATATTTATTATTAAAGTTATTTAATGTACATATACATTTGTTTTATTTATACTGTTCACAGCAGCTTAGCAATTTAGCAAAGACATCGCTTGATGAACTTCAAAATTATCTTTCAATTATTTGTTCAGTGCTACTAAATTGATGTTTTTAACATGGAAACATTGTTGCAGTTCAGGTAAATTAATCACACAAGAATCTCTGCTAAAAAAATACCTGCTAATGCCCTGAGCTGTATTCATTTCTGGCGGCTCTCGTTAAGCCAAGGTCACCCGCTGACCTGCTTTAAATAAAGCATTACTCTGAGACTTTCCTTCCTTTGGGGCACCAAACGATTCATATCTGCAAAAACAACAACACAAATGTGTGACTGAGCAGTGCAGTGGTTTGATTGTGGTTAAAGTACATTCCAAATGAGTTAAAGAATATGTTTGTGAAAGGTGCAATAAGAGGATACTCACAGTTCAGTGTATCTCTTCCAGTCTTCTCTGCTGACAGATGCTCTGGTGTTAGCCAAAGCTGTGGTCAGGTGAGTTTGGCATATGAGAGAGCCAGGTTTACTGGGGTCGGTCTGGACCAGTGATGATGAGGATTCATCCTGTTGACACAAAAGAGCAGAAGATCTCTTCTAACGAGCAGCAATGGTGACTATAGACTCCCCAACACAGTCCCCAGGGTGGATGGATGGATTGCTGAATAGATGGAAACACTAGACGGTTGAATAGAGATACAGCAATGGATAGGAAAATGGATTGATGGATGGATGGAAAACTAAAAAGATACAGCGATGGATGAACAGAATGATAGATTGAAAAATATGATGGATAGATCAATGGATGAAAAACTAGAGGCATATAACAATGGATAGAAAAACTAGATGGGTGGGTGGATGAATGGAAATATGGACAGATTCAAAAAAAAAATAGACTGATAGATGAATGGAAAAAATGAGAGCTATGGCAAAGGACTAGCCAAATGGGTGAATGGGATGGACACTAAACGGATAGGGCAATGGATGGATTGAAGGATGGGAAGATATATGACGGGTAGAACGTGATGAAAAAAATAAATAAATAAATAAATAAGAGGACTTAGCAATGGATATAAAAGCTGGGTGGGTACGTGGATAGGTGGAAAATATAGATTGATGGATGGTTAGATGGAGAATTTAAGGGTTGGAATGGATAGATAAATAACTAGACATAAAAATGGATGAGAAAACTGAATGGATGGATGGATGAATGGATAAACTAAAAAGATACAGCGATGGATGAACAGGATGATGGATTGAAAAATATGATGGATAGATCAATGGATGAAAAACTAGAGGTATATAACAATGGATAGGAAAACTAGATGGGTGGGTGGATGAATGGAAATATGGACAAATGGGAAAAAAAAACAGACTGATAGATAGATGAAAAAATGAGAGCTATGGCAAAGGACTAGCAAAATGGATGGATGGGATGGAAACTAAACGGATAGGGCAATGGATGGATTGATGGATGGGAAGATATATGACGGGTAGAACGTGATGAAAAATAAAAAAATAAATAAATAAGAGGACTTAGCAATGGATATAAAACTGGGTGGATAGATGGAAAATATAGATTGCTGGATGGTTATATGGAGAATTTAAGGGTTGGAATGGATAGATAAATAACTAGATGGTTGGACAGATAGAAAAACTACTAGATATAAAAATGGATGAGAAAACTGAATGGATGGACAAACTAAAAAGATACAGCGATGGATGAACAGGATGATGGATTGAAAAATATGATGGATAGATCAATGGATGAAAAACTAGAGGCATATAACAATGGATAGGAAAACTAGATGGGTGGGTGGATGAATGAAAATATGGACAATTGGAAAAAAAATAGACTGATAGATGAATGGAAAAAATGAGAGCTATAGACCTTTTTTTTGGCTGCTGCATGGAGGGCGCCACAGCGACCAGCGTCTTCCGGTAGAATGTTTAGTACTTCCGTTTACAGTGTTTACAACTAATTTGCGCTCCGAAAATAGGTTTCAAAAGCGGTTTGAGTGGATTACAGAGTGTTTTTGTGTGTTAATGCAGTTATAATCTATCAGATGTGGTTCAAGCGCGAGAGAAAAACGTTCTCCTAGTTCACATGTCTGCCGTCAGAAATACAGTTTGTGTGTGTGTGTGTGTTTTCCCGGCCTGTCAGGTGTTTGCTCAGATTACTAGCATGAAACTTAACAGGTGTGTAAGTCATGCAATTTACAAAAATGACTAATAAAAGTCTGTCATTGATACTCTGCTGGCTGATTTGCATGTTGATTTTAATGGTTTATGTTTCATTTAGTGTGTAGTATTTACCAGGGTTTGGGTTTTTCTGTCATTTCAAAATGTCACTTTATTTAAAACTTTGTCACAGTTATTAAATCAGTGTGTTAGTGGGACAGTACAGGCTACATGTGTGTGTCAAACATTTTGGTCAACTATATTTGTTTGTGCTGGTTAAATATTTGAAAGAAAGAGAAAATGTTGACTTTAGCGATGACGAGGCTTCATTTAAACTGCAGAAGATGGCGTCTGACATCGAGGGGAAAATACCTCACAGCAGTTGTTTTCCATCCTATTCAATAGTATCTGGATGCAGCCTTTATGATGCAAGCTGAGATTGCATCACTCAGACACAATGCACTCCATGGAGTGAGTGATGTCACTGTGACGGGTAGGGTTAGGGGTGGGGTTAGGTGAGCGCATTATAAAACATTGGATGCAGCTCAGATTGCACTGCACCAGGTCTGCATCCAGACCCCTCTCATCCTATTAGATCACATTTTTAAAATGATCAGTCCAGTAGGTGGCGCTGATCGACAGCAGTATTAGTTCAAAGATGATAAAAGCAGGTAAAATAGATTAAAACTATCGTTTCAGAGCTGTCTAAATTTGACTGTTTACACGCATCAGCTGCCGACCGGAAGTTCTTAGCATTCTCTTTGTGCATGCACGCAAAGCATAATGGGTAATTTTGTGTTCTAAGAAAAAGGTCTATAGCAAAGGACTAGCAAAATGGATGGATGGGATGGAAACTAAACGGATAGGGCAATGGATGGATTGAATGATGGGAAGATATATGATGTGTAGAACATGATGAAAAATAAAAAAAATAATAAATAAATAAGAGTATAGAAAAACTGGCTGGGTAACGTGAACAGATAGATAGATGGACAGATGAAAAACATAGATTGATGGATGGTTAGATAGAGTGTGTATGTGCTGGAATGGATAGATAAATAATCAGATGGTTGGATGGATAAACTAAAGAGCTCGATGGATGGATTGGCGGACGGACGTATGGACAGATTGATGGATGGAAAATCTAGATGAATAGAATGACAGAGATAGATGAAGAAATAAAAAGATATAGCAATGAATGGGGAAAACTGCATGGATAGATGAATGGATGGATGATGAATAACTACGGCATCTACCAATGGATGGATATAATGATGGATGAAAAACTAGAATGATCGTAAACTTGGAAGGATTGACAGATGGATGGGGAAAGTAGAATTATTATAGGGAAAACAAAAAGGATTGATGTGTAGAGGGAGGCAAAAGCTTTTAGAATGATAGATTGGAAAAAAAAACTAGATGTACATAGAATTAGGATGGGAAAAATAGACGGATGACAAATGGTTATAGGGATATTTCAAAAGACAGAAAGGCTAGATATTTTAAACCATTATGTGGACGTATGATGTGAGGAAAGTGCAGAAACCGACCGTGGTTTTGCGGTAACTATTTTTAACGGTGCTGACTTCAGCTCGGAGGCGTTCAGACTGCTCATGACTCAGTTCCTGGAAGCCCTGCTGCACACAGGACATGAACACAGGGGCATGACAGGAGCTTGGATCCCTCACCGATGCCCCTGTCAGGTCGGGGGCGGTAGAATTGGGTCCAGACAGGCACTGAGAATTCTGGGAGCAAAGCAAACAGAGAGCGACAGCCTCAATAGCGGCGCAAAAAGTGCTGAATCAACATACTGTAGTAGCTGGAATGAAATCCAATCAACTGCATTAAAGAAACACTCCACTTTTTTTTGAAAATAAGCTTATTTTACAGCTCCACTAGAGTTAAACAGTTGAGTTTTACCATTTTTGAAGCCATTCAAATCATCCATTCGATCTTCTGGCAGGTGCACTTTTAGATTAGCTTACCTTAGCTTAGCTTAGCATAGATCATTGAATTGGATAAGACGATTAGCATCTTGCTCAAAAATGGCCCAAGTTTTTCGATAATTTTCCTATTTAAAGCTTGATTCTTCTGTAGTTACAGACTGGTGGAAAATGAAAAGTTGCTATTTTCTAGGCTAATATGGCTAGGAATTACTGTATACTCTTATTCCGGCATAATAATCAAGGAACTTTGCTGCCGTACCATGCCTTATGACAGAATGAGAGTATAGTTCCTAAACATCGGCTTCGAAAATAGCAACTTTTTATTTTCAGTCTTAGTACATACTGTAACTACAGAAGAGTAAACTTTCAAATGGAGACATTTTCTAAACTCTTTTGCTCATTTTTGAGCTAGATGCTAATGGTCTAATCGAATTTAATTGTCTATGCTAAGCTAAGCTAATACTGCACCCACCAGACCTAGAGTTCGGCTGAATGGATTAAAAAATGTTAACTAACTCTAGTAGACTTGTAAAATGAGCCTATTTATGTTCCTTTTAGAAGACATATGAACGGACTGATTTATGCATGTTTCTAAACAATAACTCATTATAACATTGATAAATGACTTTTCACCAGGGACTGGTTGTCCAGTTCGGACTCAAAGGAGCTTCCGAAGTAAAGGCGCCAGATGTTGTGTCGTGGGTCCTCAGGTGGGAGTTCACTGGGCTCCAGCAGCACCATGGAGTGCTCCAGTCCTGCGTCTCCCTCTCCAGCTGAGTCATCCGACCCACTGCTGTGGTTCAGGAAGATCAGGGAGGAGAGGCTAACATCACTGTCTGACCCAGAGCCCAAATCCTAGAAAACAGCAGAGGTAGTCAAATTCAAACACAAGACACACATTCAGCTTTATATGTGATTATCTGTATTTAATATTCTAGGGCAGCGGTTCCCAACAGGGGGTTCCCAGCCCACAAGGGGGCCTCAGCGAGCTCTGTAGGGGGTTGAGTCATGTTTTAAAAAATGTTTAGCAGTGGACAATCAGGAGAACGATCATGTTGCCTTAGTTCATTTTATCCCCTGGCTGACCAAAAAATTTACAAATTTTTAATTCGTCCTCCACAAAAAAGACTCACTGATTCATCTTCAGCACCTCATACTAATGACACAAGCGTACTGGACCCAGGTGAGGAAGCTCCAAACATTTCAGGTCGCAGCACTAGCAATACTGGAAACACAATATGCAGGAAATGCCAAGATAGTTACCTGAACTATGGTTTTATTCCATTTTCTCGAAACAAAGAGTCCCTGACCCAGCCACAGTGCATTATCTGTGCCAAAGTTCTTGCTAACGAATGCATGAGGCCGTCTAAATTAATAAGACATTTGCAGACGACTCATCCCCAATACCAAAAGGTGTACTCAATACAAATGGCCTGCTGATGTTTTGCTTTTATATTTTACATTAGGCTATTATTTGTGCATAAACAGATCTAGATATAGTAATAAACATATCGTTTGTTTGAAAACAATCTGTTTTTTTTTCATACCTACTGCAAACTTATATGAGCGATAATATCATTAAATGTGGAGGGGGGCCTTACAATATTTTCCAGGGGAAAAGAGGGTCTGTTCTAGGGTACTTTTAGATCAATATTCTATCATTTAAATGTACATCAACCATGCCAGTTACTATGGTGAGTAAGCCAACAAACTTATACTACTTAAACTTATTATTCTTCCATCTCCTTCTATTTTAAGAACGCATCTCCTCGTAGACTGTTCATACTACAACCACCAAACTAACTCCAAACTATACTGAATGTATTTTTTGATTTTAGGTTGTCTTTTAAAATCTGGCAGGGGCAACAGATGAAAATTAGCCCTTGTGGCTAACTCTGGCTTATTTACAGTTCTACTGTTTATTAATGAGCATTGTCCCTGTTAAATAAAAAAAATAAATTTCAAATAAAACTTTAAACTGAAGTGTTCCCAGAAATGTTTTTCAGCACCAAATCTACACATTATAATGATTTCTAAAGGATCATCTGAGATTTCAGACTGGAGTTATGATGAAGAAATGTAAGCTTTATCATCACAGAAATAATTACATTGTAAAATATAATAAATCTTTTACATTTCCGACTAGATTTCATTATTGTTATGTATTTATTTTATTTATTTGTTTATTAATTTTTTTATTTTGTTTGATAAAATGAACAGCCTTGGTGAATGTTTTTCATTCATTTATTTTCTTTTTGGCTTAATCCCTTTATTAATCTGAGGTCACCACAGCGGGATGAACCACCAACTTATCCAGCATATGTTTTTACGCAGCGGATGCCCTTCCAGCCGTAACCCATCACTGGGAAACATCCATACACACCAGTTCACCTGTACCACTTGTGGGGGAAACCGGAGCACCTGGAGGAAACCCCACGCACACACGGGGAGAACATGCAAGCTCCACACAGAAATGCCAACTGACCCAGCCGGGGCTCGAACCAGCGACCTTCGTGCTATGAGGCGAACGTGCTACCCACTATGCCACTGTGTCACCTGCCTTGGTGAATGTAAGAAACTTATTCTTTTACTACTCTAAACCAATGGTCTCAATCTCGATTCCTGGAGGGCCGCAGCTCTGCACAGTTTTGCTCCAACCCTAATCAAACACAGCTGATCCAAATAATCGAGGTGTTTAAAAAAAGTCTTAAACCCTTTGATTAGTTGAATCAGCTGTGTTTGATTAGGGTTGAAGAAAAACTGTGCAGAACTGCGGCCCTCCAGGAATCGAGATTGAGACCTATGCTTTAAACCATAGGTGACCAACCCTGTTCCTAGAGATCGACCTTCCTGCAGATTTCAGCTCCAACCCTGATCAAACACACCTGAACCAATTAATTAGAACCTGAGGAGCACTTGATAATTACAGGCAGGTGTGTTTGATATGGGCTGCAATTGAAAACTGCAGGAAGGTCGATCTCCAGGAATAGGGTTGAGCACCCCTGCTCTAAACCTTTAAACAGCAGAGTACATACAGTATGTTGACCCTTGACCGCTGTTCTTTACACATGATCCCCAGCCACTGAAAAATTCATACAGATCACTAACTAATCTTGCTGCCAGAGTTGTGTGCTTGTCTGAGTTTGCATTTAACACACATGCAGTAGGTTGGGCCCCAGGCAGCTGTGTATGGCCTCTAGCTGAGCGTTATAGAGAAGGGCCTTCAGATCAGCCCCAGTGAACAGCTCTGTTGCTCCAGCAATCTGATCCAAATCCACATCTGCAGCCAGTGGCACAGAATGAGTCAAAGCCTTCAGGATCTCCAGCCGAGCCTCCTGAAGAGCACACATACATCTGCATATAAATGGATTTTCAGGAGTAAAGAGGTTAAATTGATGTGAGCTGGATTTAGCATGCTGACCCGATCAGGAGGAGGGCAGTAGAGAGACTTGTCCAGTCGTCCGGGTCTCAAAAGAGCAGGATCTATCAGGTCAGGACGACTGGTGGCAGCCAGTACATACACCCCTGCAAATTAAACATATATACAGTTGATACCAGAAGTTTACATACACTCTAAAAAAAGGAACATAACCATTTTTTTAAAAAAATGTCTGATGGTAAATCATACTAAAAGTTTACTATTTTAGGTCCGTTAAGATTACCTAAATTATTTACATTTGCTAAATGCCAGAATAATGAGAGAATTTCTTTTTGAGAATTTTTAAAAAATTTCTAGACAGTCAAAAGTTTACATACATTTCCTTGCAATTTTTTTTTAGCTTTGCTTTTAAACTGTATAACTTTGGTCAAATGTTTTGGGTATCCTTCCACAAGCTTCTCACAATAGTTTGAAGGAATTTTGGCCCATTCCTCCTGACAGAATTGGTGTAACTGAGTCAGATTTGTAGGCTGTCTTGCTCGCACAAGCTTTTTCAACTCACTCTGCCCACAAATCTTCTATAGGATTGAGTCAGGGCTTTGTGATGGCCACTCCAAAACATTCACTCTGTTGTCCTTAAAGCACATTTTAACTAATTTGGCAGTATGCTTAGGGTCATGGTCTGTTTGGAAGACCCATTTGTGGCCAAGTTTTAATTTCCTGGCTGATGTCTTGAGATGTTGCTTCAGTATTTTAATGTTCTTTCTTCATGATGTCATCTATGCTGTGAAGTGGACCAGTTTCTCCTGCAGCCCCATAACATGATGCTGCCGGCCCCATACTTCACAGTTGGGATGGTGTTCCTAAGCTTGTAAGCTTTCCCCTTTGTCCTCCAAATGTAACACTGGTCATTACGGACAAACAGTTCAATCTTAGTTCCATCAGACCACAGGACATGTCTCTAAAAATTATTCTTTTTCACAGTGTAATTTAGCAAATTGTAATCTGGCTTTTTTGTTGATTCTGGCTTGTTGATTTTCCCTTGTTGTCACACAAGGAAGCAGCGTGTTTGAGGTTTTCCTTAAATACTATTCTACAGTTGTGCCTCCAATTAACTCAAATGTTGTCAATTAGCCAATCAGAAACTTCCAAAACCTTGACACCATCATCTGAGCTTTTTCAGGGGCATAATAATCTTATTGTATGTACACTTGACTTTCAAGAAATGTTATAACAATTTCTCAAAAAATATCTTTCTCATTATTCTGCTATTAAGCATAACAGAAACAAATTTGACAATCCTAACTTACCTAAAAGAGAAAAAGTTTAGTCACATTAACATCTGACTTTTAAAAAAATGGTTATGTGCCTTTTTATACAGTGTATGTAAACGTCCGGTTTTAACTGTATATATATATTTTATATATATATATATATATATATATATATATATATATATATATATATATATATATATATATATATATATATTTTTTTTTATATATATATATATATATATATATATATATATATATATATATATATATTTATTTAAGTATATATATACATACACACACACACAGTAATTTTCCCAGATCACATAAATACAAGTCTGTATTTGAAATATTCAGGGTTCATACACATTTTTACCACTAATAATTCGATGACTTTTCCAAGACTTTCAAGTAAATTTCATTATTTTATTAATTTAACTTCAGCTTAGTCTCTGATTAATCAGTGGTGAACATAGTGGAACGAACCGCCAACTATTCCAATATATGTTTTACGCAGCAGATGCCCTTCCAGCTGCAACCCAGTACTGGGAAACACCCATACACACTCATTTACACACAATTTAGTTCATCCAATTTACCTATAGTGCATGTCTTTGGACTGTGGGTGAAACCGGAGCACCCGGAGGAAACCCACGCGAACATGGGGAGAACATGCAAACTCCACACAGAAATGCCAACTGACCCAGCCGCGACTTGAAGCAGCTATGTACCTTCTTGCTGTGAGGCGCCCTCAAGTAAATTTTCATGACCTAATGTTTCATATAATGTCTACGTATACGTGATAAATAATAAGAAAAACAATGCACATTCAACTTTATTACAGCATATCATAAATTATTAAGAAATATATATAAGAAATGTATTCTTATAGCTATGTAAATTTCATTTAAATAATGCTTACACAGGGGCGTCACGGTGGCGCAGTGGGTAGCACGATCGCCTCACAGCAAGAATGTCGCTGGTTCGAGCACCGGCTGGGCCTGTTGGCATTTCTGTGTGGAGTTTGCATGTTCTTCCCATGTTGGCGTGGGTTTTTTTTTTTTGGCGCGGGTGCTCCGGTTTCCCCCACAGTCTAAAAACATGCGCTATAGGTAAATTTGCTGAACTAAATTGTCCAATAACAGGTTAATTGAATAGGCTAAATTGGCCATAGTGTATGAGTGTGAATGCAAGAGTGTATGGGTATTTCCCACTACTATGTTGCAGCTGGAAGGGCATTCGCTGCGTAAATCATATGCTGGATAAGTTGGTGGTTCATTCCGCTGTGGCGACCCCTGATGAATAAAGGTACTAAGCCGAAAAGAAAATGAATGAATAATGCTTACACAGCACTAATAGTGTGTTTTTGGCCAAGGACAGAAAAGAAGACAACTAACCTATATTCAAGTATACAGATATTTGCTGAACTAATTTCCATGACCTTTCCAAAACTTTGTGGGTTTTTATGTTTTTCCAAAACTTTTCCAGGCCTGGAAAATGCCATGTCAAAATTCCATGACTTTTCCAGGTTTTTCATAACTGTATGAATATTAGAAATACCTTCCAGAGTGTATTTTTCTCTCTCTATTTGCAGTGTGGATCTTTTTAAGATAATCAATTGATATTTAAAAACTACCAGAAAGTTTTAAGCAGTTTAAACGGTGTCAGTTGGTGACAACTGTAGACCATTTCAAGGGGTGTATACAATAACAATGATTCTAGTGTATTTCCTGTTTTACATTTTTAAATTCCATAGCTTCAGAGAATCCTGAAAGGTCCACATATTGATAAATAATGTTATGATAGCTGTGTTAGGATATGATTGTACTGCCTATTGTTACAGTTATTAAAATCACCTGATAACAAGCAGGAAATGTTCATGGGCCAATGACATCACCACATTGAAATGGTCTATAAGCTATATTTGAGTATGTTTTTCAAGTTTACAATGCAACATACTGTACAGATTAGATCAGAGTACCTTTAATAGTTTTTTTAAAAAACAGTTTGCCATACCACAGGACTACCTAGCAAAGGGCGGATAAAAATGGTGCAAAAAGTGACGTTCAAAAGCCTTATGTCATTTTGTAACATGTAATGAATTTACGATTTTCTTAATTAACACATTTAGACAAATCTGTATGTGGAAAGAGTCTGTTTTAAAATTTAACCTGACCTTGTGGATTGTTGGCTCATTTATAGAAGGTTTTAGAAAAAAATCTTGTGAATAAACTTGGTTTCCAAAATATTTTGAGACAATAAATTCCTCTTAAATTTTAGTCCACTTCATTTAAAAAGAAATTTCTCACAGTTGAGATTGATGTGCATCCTTTTAAAAAATTATTAGGTTCAAAGGGAAGAAACTCTTGCTGTAACACATGTTAAGATCCAGCGTTTGCCCCTGATGTACTGTACCTGTGAGTCCTTCCACTCCATCCAGCTGTGTGAGCAGCTGATTAACCACACGGTCTGTGACCCCGGTGTTATCATGACCCCTTCGAGGAGCCAGGGAGTCAAACTCATCAAAAAACAGGATGCAAGGCTTTGCTTGTTGAGCCCTGCAGCAACACAAACACACACACATAGTGATGACACTTCATTCCAATTCAAAAAGAAGTGTCTGTGTGCATTCTGACAGACCTCTGAAAGACATCTCTCACTGCCTGCTCACTGGCACCGATATACTTGCTGAGGAGTTCGGGACCCTGGGGAAAAATATACATATACAGTATAGTGTGTATTTATCAGACTTTACAATGCCTTCTACTTATATATATATATATATATATATATATATATATATATATATATATATATATATATATATATATATATATATATATATATATATATATATATATATATATATATATATATATATATAAACATCTTGAACAAGTTGAAATACTTAGAAGGGGCGGAGATATACAGTTGAAGTCATAATTATTAGCCCTCCTGAATTATTAGCCCCCCTGTTTATTTTTTTTGTTTGTTTTCAAAGAGAATTTTTATTGTTAATATTCCAAGCAAAAAAAAAAAAATCCAAAATCAAAAGGTTAAAGGTTTTCTTTACTAATATTTACAGTTCCAAGGGTGCCAATATTAGTGTAGGGCACTCCAATATTGTTGAATAAATATAGATATTTTGATTGCAATATGCATACATTACACATTTCCTCACCTTGATGCTAATGAAGTTCATGCCGCTCTCTTTTGCCACAGCTCCAGCCAGTAGAGTCTTGCCCGTGCCAGGAGCTCCATACAGCAACACACCAGAGCACTGGCGCAGGGGCAGACTGGAGAAGAGCAGCGGGTACTGGATACAACATGACCACACAACACACCATCAGTAGGGATATATGATGGAAATTTAACAGTCAAAAATGGTAAACTTTTATGAGTTATTATGAATACTGATTTCTGAAGCATAAATTAATTTATATACATAAATCTGTGTTTTAAATGATTGTGTCTAATAATACTAAAAGCTAGACTGCAGCTCTGCACAAGACGTTTGGTCAGAGGAGAAATGGTCGTGCCCAGCTAAGCCTGGTTTTTCTCAAGGTTTTTTTTTTCTTTCACTTTGTTCAATTGGTGAAGTTTGTTTCTTCTCCACTGTCACCACTGACTTGCTTAGTTTAAGACTTTCAGCAGTGATATTTTCATTACATTAAAAAAGGTCGTTATGGTGGCACTGTGGGTAGCACAATCGCCTCACAGCAAGAAGGTCACTGGTTTGAGCTCCGCCTGGGTCAGCTGTCATTTTTGTGTGGAGTTTGCATGTTCTCCCTGTGTTGGCGTGGGTTTCCTCTGGGTGCTCCGGTTTACCCCACAGTCCAAAGACATGCACTATAGGTGAATTGAATAAGCTAAATTGGCCATAGTGTATGTGTGTGAATGAGTGTGTATGGGTGTTTCCCAGTGATGGGTTGCAGCTGAAAGGGCATCTGCTGCGTAAAACATATGCTGGATAAGTTGGCGGTTCATTCAGCTGTGGCGACCCCTGATTAGTAAAGGGACTAAGCTAAAAAAAAAAAAAAATGAATGAATGAATGAATGAATGAATGAATGAATGAACTGAACTAAACTGAACCTCAACTGTGATAACTTCACTGAAGCACCTTCAATTTACTGGAACTTCATCTATGTTAAGTCATACCTGCCAACACTCCCGTTTTTCCCAGTAGTCTCCCGTATTTCAGACCCATATCCCGTTTTGTTATTTCTCCCGGAAAATCCCATAATTTCACCCTCCGGTCCTCAGTATTTTGGTACAATCTATAACACACCCGGATCACCGATTTTGGTGTAATATCCGATAGCAGCGGCTGCACGAAACCCGGTGCATAGTACAGACACCTAGACATCCCGACCACTCACGCCATACCATACAGCGTGAATCATCTCAGACTGGTTTCTTGATCATGACAAGGAGTTCACTGTACTCAAATGGCCTCCACAGTCACCAGAACTCAATCCAATAGAGCACCTTTGGGAGATGTGGTGGAAGATTTGCATCATTGATGTGCAGCCGACAAATCAGCAGCAACTGAATGATGCTATCATGCCAAAATCACTGAGGAATATTTCCAGTACCTTGTTGAATCTATGCCACAATGGATTAAGGCAGCTCTGAAGGCAAAATGGGGTCCAACTCGGTACTAGTAAGGTATACCTAATAAAGTGGCCGATGAGTGTGTATTGCAGCATTCAAAGACGTTTTGAATAGCTTAATGTGCAACTTGAATAGCATATTTTGCAAAGACTAATCAATTAAATCATTAATTTAAGTACTAATCAATTTAGAGTGACTGGGAAGATTTTTTTGTTTTATTATTGCATGAAACCAGTAATAATAATTAGAAAACAAGGTGAAATATTAATATGAAGATACTTTTGATACTGAAATGATCCAAAAAAAACTCAAACGTTTTGATTATTTCGCAATGCCTTCTTAAGATTATTTTTTAAATTTACTATGACTAAGGTCAGTTTTTTTTCCCACACATCACTTCAATAAAGAATTGAGAAAGTTTATCCACTCACACTTGTTGCACATAAACAACAGTTTATCATTTTAAGTTTGGAGAAATTGACTCTTTGTAAAATAGTACCTTAGCCGGCAGCAGTATGATGTCCATCAGGAGCTGACGTGCCTCATGAAGACCACCAATCCTCTCCATCCCAGCCCCGCTGGGCGCCTGCAGCTGAGCGTCCCACAGAGAAGGAGGAGTGAAGCCCTGGAGAGCCTGTCTGAAGTCCTTACAGCTCAAATCTGTAGATCGAGAAAAATGAGATTAGAGGAAAACAAGCTGCATCACAGAAAGATGTAACTATTGTGGGTAAAGTGCTAGCCTTCAGAGTTGTGTAGTGTGTTGGCATGGATGGCCCTCTCCAGCAGCAGATTCAGGTCTCGCGCCATGAATCCCTCTGTTTCTTTGGCTACACTGTCCAGATCAAGAGTAGTCTGACAGACCTGAAAGCTCTTTTTCACTATCAAAGACCTCAGAATCTCAACTCTTTGAGCCTATAAAGAGAAACCATAAGGATGTTAAGCCCTAAAAGCCTTAAAAACAAGTCTAGCTTTCACACTTTGAATTATATTTATTAGAAAAACAGGGATTAATATTTTTTCTGAACTGACCTGATCTGGCGTTGGGATCTTGCAGAAGCTCTGGAAGAAGTGTGAGCCCTGCACCACAGTCAGAGTCTGATGAAGAGCATGTTCAGTCTGCGATGTGACTATCAGAGAGATGAGACTGGAGCGAAGCACCATCTCATCCACCAAATCCTTCAGACCTGAGGAGAACATGCAGAGAGAAGATGTCCACCCTGTTCTTTATACATTAATACATGTAGAGCCAAGCATGTCTGTATGAGGTCTAACTCTGTGCGATGTGCTGCCGCAGTACAGCTTCTGGTCCGTGCTCGTGTTCGGGTGAAGTCGCAGCACCGGCCACATGATCCAGGTCATCCAGCAGGACCACTGAGGGCTGCTTCCAAACCGCCTGCTCAAAAACCTCCTCCAGCCTCTGCCTGATTGTGTCTGTTCTCTTACCTAAGCAATACATGCAGTAAAAAATAATTATAAATAAAAATACGACCTATAAAAGACAAATGTAAATTTTCAGGCAACCTTTTAGTGTCTTGCAGTCCAAAAGTTGAATGTGGGCATCCAGGTCTTTACTAGCCTTTCTACACAGCGCTCTGGACAGAGAAGACTTTCCACTGCCCTGCACAGAAAAGGCAAAAATTTACCACATACACTATATCTATTCCAGCGCCCTTATATAGCAAAGACAAGTGGCATCAGCAGCACTATTGTACCGTTTGAGCTATTTAAACTGAGCTGTGTGTCAAACAAGCTCTTAGCATTGTTTATGGTAATGATCTTGATGTGATATTTGCATTTACATCAAAATACAATTCAAGCATTAAAGATGCAAATATTAAGAATTCATTCATTCATTTTCTTTTCAGCTTAGTCCCTTTATTAATCTGGGATCACCACAGCTGAATAAACCGCCAACTTATCCAGCACATGTTTTACGCAGTGGATGCCCTTCCAAGTGCAACCCATCTCTGGGAAACATCCATACACACTCATTCACACTCATACACTACGGACAATTTAGCTTTCCCAACTCACCTGAACTGCATGTCTTTGGAATGTGGGGGAAACCGGAGCACCCGGAGGAAACCCACGCGAACGCGGGGAGAACATGCAAACTCTACACAGAAACGCCAACTGACCCAGCCGAGGCTCAAACCCCCTGATCACTTGGAGGACACCCGCATAACATTTGAGTCCGATCACTCGGAGGACGTTATTTATTGGTCACTCGGAGGACGCCCTTATAGCGTTTGAGGCCAATCACTTGGAGGACATTAATTTTTGGTGACTCGGAGGACGCTCACATTGTGTTCACTCCTGGAGACTTGAATGATGTCCGCATTACATTAGCTCCCGGTAACTCAAATTACATCGGCATAATGTTCATTCCTGGTCACCGGAATGATGCCCACATAATGTTCACTCCTAGTTACTTGAATTACATCCACATAACATTCACTCTTGGTCATTTAAAAGACGTCCGCAAAACATTTGCACCCGGTCACTCAAATAATGTCTGTGTAACATTCATTCCTAGTCACTCGAATAACGTTCGATGCCGGTCACTTGTATGATGTCTGCAAAACGTTTGCTCTCAGTCAATCGAAAGACATCCGCATAACATTCCCGGTCATAACTTATCCAGCACATGTTTAATGCAGCGGATGCCCTTCCAGTTGCAACCCGTCTCTGGGAAACATCCATACACACTCATTCACACTTATACACTACGGACAACTTAGCTTACCCAACTCAGCTTACCCAACTGACCCTGAGGCTCGAACCAGCGACCTTCTTGCTGTGAGGTGACAGCACTACCTACTGGGCCACCGCGTCGCCGATATTAAGAATTCATATTCATCAAATAAGGGTAAACTTCTTGAAGACTTTTTTCAAGAACACCTTACCAGCCACAAAAGTAGTTTACAGGGAGTGCAGAATTATTAGGCAAATGAGTATTTTGACCACATCATCCTCTTTATGCATGTTGTCTTACTCCAAGCTGTATAGGCTCGAAAGCCTACTACCAATTAAGCATATCAAGTGATGTGCATCTTTGTAATGAGAAGGGGTGTGGTCTAATGACATCAACACCCTATATCAGCTGTGCATAATTATTAGGCAACTTCCTTTCCTTTGGCAAAATGGGTCAAAAGAAGGACTTGACAGGCTCCGAAAAGTCAAAAATAGTGAGATATCTTGCAGAGGGATGCAGCACTCTTAAAATTGCCAAGCTTCTGAAGCGTGATCATCGAACAATCAATTGTTTCATTTAAAATAGTCAACAAGGTCGCAAGAAGCTTGTGGAAAAACCAAGGCGCAAAATAAACTGAGAACTGAACCATTAACTGAGAAAAGTCAAGCGTGCAGCTGCCAAGATGCCACTTGCCACCAGTTTTGCCATATTTCAGAGCTGCAACATCACTGGAGTGCCCAAAAGCACAAGGTGTGCAATACTCAGAGACATGGCCAAGGTAAGAAAGGCTGAAAAACGACCACCACTGAACAAGATACACAAGCTGAAACGTCAAGACTGGGCCAAGAAATATCTCAAGACTGATTTTTCTAAGGTTTCATGGACTGATGAAATGAGAGTGAGTCTTGATGGGCCCGTTGCTGGATCGGTAAAGGGCAGAGAGCTTCAGTCCGACTCAGACGCCAGCAAGGTGGAGGTGAAGTACTGGTTTGGGCTGGTATCATCAAAGATGAGTTTGGGGGCCTTTTCGGGTTGAGGATGGAGTCAAGCTCAACTCCCAGTCCTACTGCCAGTTTCTGGAAGACACCTTCAAGCAGTGGTACAGGAAGAAGTCTGCATCCTTCAAGAAAAACATGATTTTCATGCAGGACAATGCTCCATCACACGCGTCCAAGTACTCCACAGCGTGGCTGGCAAGAAAGAGTCTAAAAGAAGAAAAACTAATGACATGGCGTCCTTGTTCACCTGATCTGAACCCCATAGAGAACCTGTGGTCCATCATCAAATGTGAGATTTACAAGGAGGGGAAACAGTACACCTCTCTGAACAGTGTCTGGGAGGCTGTGGTTGCTGCTGCACGCAATGTTGATGGTGAACAGATCAAAACACTGACAGAATCCATGGATGGCAGGCTTTTAAGTGTCCTTGCAAAGAAAGGTGGCTATATTGGTCACTGATTTGTTTTTGTTTTGTTTTTGAATGTCAGAAATGTATATTTGTGAATGTTGAGATGTTATATTGGTTTCACTGGTGAAAATAAATCATTGAAATGGGTATATATTTGTTTTTTGTTAAGTTGCCCAATAATTATGCACAGTAATAGTCACCTGCACACACAGATATCCTCCTAAAATAGCTAAAACTAAAAACAAACTAAAAACTACTTCCAAAAATATTCAGCTTTGATATTAATGAGTTTTTTGGGTTCATTGAGAACATGGTTGTTGTTCAATAATAAAATTAATCCTCAAAAATACAACTTATTAATTCTGCACTCCCTGTATAAAGTTAAGCAAACATGACACCATACAGACACAACCCAACCAGCACACACAACCAGATTTTTTTGGGCTAAAACAAGTCGGACCATCATGTACTTCTTTTAGCCCAAAAATCAATGTTGAAAATTAGTCTTTGTTAAAAAAAAAAATAATAGAAAATTTGCTAATCACTTGGAGGACGTTAATTTTTGGTCACTCGGATGACGCCCCCATAGCGTTTGAGGCCGATCACTTGGAGGACGTCAATTATTGGTCACTCGGAGGACACCCTTAAATCGTTTGAGTCCGATCATTTGGAGGACGTTAGTTTTGGTGACTCGGAGGATGCCCACATAATGTTTGAGGCCGATCACTCGGAGGATGTTAATTTTTGGTGACTCGGGGGACGCCCACATAACATTGGAGGTTGATCACTCAAAAGACATTAATTTTTGGTCACTTGGAGGATGCTCACATAGTGTTCACTCCTGGAGACTCGAATGATGTCCGCATAACATTAGCTCCCGGCAACTCAAATTACATCCGCATAATGTTCATTCCTGGTCACTCGAATGATGCCCACATAATGTTCACTCCCAGTTACTCGAATTACATCCACATAACATTCACTCATGGTCATTTAAAAAACGTCCGCAAAACATTTTCTCCCGGTCACTCAGATAATGTCCGTGTAACATTCGTTCCTAGTCACTCGAATAACGTTCGCTGCCGGTCACTTGTATGATGTCTACATAACGTTCGCTCCCATTCACTCTACTTATGTTCACATATCGTTCACTCCCGGTCAATCGAAAGACATCCGCATAACATTTGCTCCGGGTCAATTGAATAATGTCTCCATAACATTTATTCCCGGTCACTTGAATAAATTTTGTTCCTAGTCACTCGAATAACTTCCACATAATGTTTGCTCCCAGGCATTCAAATTATGTCCACATAACGTTCACTCACGGTCAATTGAAAGACATCTGCATAACAATCGCTCCTGGTCACTCAAATAAAATCCGCATAACGTTCGCTCCCGGACACTCGAATGACGTCCACATAATGTTCACTCCTGGGGCCTCATGTATCAACGCTGCATACACACAAAAACTTTGCGTACGCCAGGTTTCACGCTTACGTTTGGATTTACTAACAATGAAATTAACGTGAGAATGTGCGTTGGTCTATGCCAACATCATGTCTGGCGTACGTCTATTTATTGTGTGTGTTTGTTTTATTTCCATTGGCGACTCGAGGCAATTATGTTAAATTGCACACTACAAAGTATGCACCAACACATGTGAAAAACATTGCTATTAATTTTTATTGATAAAATGGGTTAATTGACACAATTTTTTTTTACCCATTATGTGATTTAGAACATATAAAAGCATTTGCAAATGTATACAATAATGTTGCAAGGTGGCCTTGGTCAACCCATGATTCATTCATCCTTACAAACGCGCAATGGGTGGCTTCTTGGTGAGTGATGTATTTAAAGATATTATTCCAGCTATGCTTTTTTTATTTTATTTTATTTTATTGAGTGTAATTATTATCAGGAGACCGCAGTTATCCATTAAAGACGTGGCTGTTAACCCCCCTCAACAACCTACAAAACTGACCAAGAGCGTAGATACAACGATGCCCATTCTCGCACTCTGTCAGTTGTAGAGCGGGCGATTGGGCAGCCAAATTGCCGGTGGCGCTGCCTTGATAAGAGTGGAGGGGTGCTGCTATACCGCCCTAACAAAGTGTTCTTCTAATACATCTCTGTCTCCCACAGACACGAATAACTACTCCAGACAGTAAAGTGTTGCCCACAATTGAGGCAACTCTCTTCAAAGGGTGTTAGTTCAGCATCCCCTGTTCCCCTGCCTGTTCGGTCCACACTTGGACAGTGCGCCGCTGTTCTCCTCTTAACCTACACCTTTACATCGGAACATTTATTTTTTAATTCGTTCACAGTGCGATGTTCAGACCCCACTGTTTACCGCGTCAGCTAAACTCTCCCACTCTTATTTTTTTTCTTTTGTTATTAATTCTGGAGGACAAACTTGCAAATAACTGGTCTACCTCCGATAGGAGCATCTCCAATTCATTTTCTGTGAAGTTTCTCTTCTTGCTTGCTTTTGTAATTGCTTTTTCGTTTGGTTTTGCCAAAGTGGAGTCATTCCCATATTTATATGGGGGAGGAGGCAGGGAGGGGTTTTGCGCTCGTGCACGTGCGCTCAGTTTCACGTTAATTCGGATGTACAAAGAGAATATGCGTGGCTTGGAAAAAAAATCTTTTCAACCTAATTTTAACGTTGTTTAGACGGCTGACAGTATCGTCTTTTTTGATGGCTTTTTATTGGTTGGGAGATACTGGAAAACATTTACTTTTAACCAAATGCATCACATCAATTCAAGAGTCTAATTACCTAAAAACATGTGCGTTGACAGATCTCTAAAATATAACCTTAAATAATGTTCTATGTTGAAAAATCAAGTGCATCTGCAATAAATTACTGCAATTGCCTCAAGCTTGAATAAAGTACTCATATCTGATAAGAGCACTGCATGTGTGTCTGAAGGTTACCTTTGCACCTGTGATGAGCAGAGCTCCACCCCTTAGTCCCCGTCCTGTGGAGATGAGCTCACGTGACAGTGAACCTCCCATCAGAGCATAAGAGATGTGCTGGAAAGCAGACCTGCTGATGTCCTCTACCCCACTGAGCAAACACAGACAACAACCACACAGACTCAATCATGTGTGCAGCTAATTATATTAAATAATGATACATTGATACTTCCTGTTTTTAAGAATAAAATGAGCATACCCAAGAGAGCTGAGAGAGGGAAAGCCAAGACACGGATCTTCAGTATCATTATCAGAGTCTCTGTGGTCAGAATTATGTGGTTCTCTGGCAACCTAAACAAAGATTGTTCGTTGAGCAGCCAAGAGAAAGAAAATGAATGCCATTTAGAGATGGACAATATTGACATTAAAAGATATCTCAATATTTCTGGGTATTTGTTTTCCACAATTATAACTAAACATTTTTCCTGTCATCATCATGGATTAAAAAAAAACCCCACTAAAACTGCCAGTAGGTGGCAACAAGTCCCGGTCCTAATAATGATTCATTGAATCATTTAGTTAAACGAGTCATTAGAAGCATCTAATTCATTTAGAAATTAATTAACGATCTTTTTGAATAGATCAATGAATCATTTGACTCAGTTTATTTGTTTCAAGACTAAATCAAGACACAAATATTCTGCTCTGGCTTTGGTTTCTATTTTTACTGACTAAAAAATAGAAAAAGACATTGTGTCTAGAATGTGCACATGCAGATTTTGGGGAAAACGTCTCTCTTACTTGAGTGATATTGTTGTATAATAAATATAAAAACACCTGTTTTCATAATTAGTGGTGTAACGAATCACAAATCTCACGGTTCAGATCACATTATGGTTTTTTAGTCACGGATCGGACCATTTTTCGGATCAGCCAAAAATGGGAGGAGACAAATGTAATTTGCTTTCCATTTTTTACAAAAAACAGCACTGCAAGACACTTTTGGTTTTAACAAACAGAACTCAGATCCTGTAATTTTATTAAAAATAAAATGAAGAAATAATCAGCTAAAAATAAAAATAAATAGTAAAATATTCAGTACTGTGAAAAATTCACTGTTGCTGATAACGCTAAATGTAGAAATTTAACATTATCATTGGTACAATACATATTTATTTTGTCTCATTTTTAATAAATGATTCAGTTATTCACTCATAAAACGTCATGTTTTATTGCTAAATGGAACATTTTTGAAGAATTATTCAGTGGCAGGGCGATGTGGTGGTGCAGTAGGTAGTGCTGTCGCCTCACAGTAAGAAGGTCACTGGTTTGAGCCTCAATCAGTGATGGGTTGCACCTGGAAGGGCACCCGCTGCGTAAAACATATGCTGGATAAGTTATCGGTTCATTCCGCTGTGGCGACCCCAGATTAATAAAGGGACTAAGCCAAAAAGAAAATGAATGAATGATTATTCAGTGGCATATTTGTGATGGCTGGTTCATGCCACTTTTTGGTTAAATAATGTAATTGCTGCCTACAACTTTCATTTTTGAGCACATGATGGTGGTTTTAATCTTTGCCATAAACATCAGTTGTTTTATCTAAACCATAAACTGTTCTCCCAGTACTTCTGTGCTATTTGACTGTTTGTAACTTCATAACTAACTCAAAAGACTAAAAACTGAATCTCTTTCTTAATTTTTGTGTGTTTCAAACACAGATTTGAATGCAGCGATTGGAAGAATTAATAAACATACGCAAATCACCATCATTTATAATTGGTTGCGTGGTTGTTGAGATCCCGAACTTTTAATGATTAATCGTGCAGCTTACACTGAATG
Source organism: Danio kyathit (assembly GCA_903798195.1). Lineage (NCBI taxonomy): Eukaryota > Metazoa > Chordata > Actinopteri > Cypriniformes > Danionidae > Danio > Danio kyathit. The sequence continues at coordinate 40,900,610 of LR812537.1, read as the reverse complement.
CAGTGATGTATTGATGCTAAACATGTAGTGACAGAAAACACCTTTAATGAAACCCACAACATCCAAAAATAACCTACCACAACTTTTTCCGTTATCATTATATTTCACAGTAAGCCTAAATGCTTTCATACATGTGATTTGAATGGAGTGAGAGGCGACCTCTCTGCGATCATTACAAATTTAGGATTAATCTACAAGTAAAAAAAAGTATTAATCCGCAGGTCACATGTGTTCCGAACATGTGGTTTGTGATCTGTATGACTCACGGATCAACCGTGATCCGTTACACTTTTATTCATAACTTGAATTATATTAGCATTATAATAAGCTTCATAACAAAATGAATGCTATTGAGCTCTGGAGGCATATTTTCGCGTGACAAAGTGAGTGTATACTCAATGTCAGCTTGAGCATCATTAAAACAA
>LR812537.1:40812685-40897685 GCA_903798195.1 Danio kyathit | reverse complement strand
ATCCTCTTGTAAACAGATATCTAACCAGGCCTTTAAGATCAGCTATACCTCCCCAATGGCTGTCATTCAAACTCTCCGGATGATCATTGAGTGGATCCTGAGAGGCATTTGAGGTGGAAGACGATGTGATATTAACGTTTTGATGTTGTCTTGGCTCTTCTGATTGAGGTTTATGGAGTAGTTCACTCCCTGGGTGTAGTTTTGGGGAGACGATGAGCTCAGTGAACTGCTCCAGTCGGCCGAATGGTACAGATGGAGTTAAGGATGCTATAAACACACAAAAAACAAAGAATTATTAATGTAAAGGATCAGTTCATATCCAGAAACAACATGAAAGACATTTTAAAAAGGGCTGGCTGACCGATTCTGATATAGATCACAGTGTGCTGGTCCACCCACACAGGAAAAACACCATCACTGAAGACCACCCGGATCTGATCCAGGATTCGCTGCTCCAGAGCCAAGCTGTGCAGCTCCTGGAATAAAGTACAGTCAGTTTTAGACTAAAAAGAAATGTATGCTCCATTTTAGTTCTGTCATCTGATATACAAAGGTAAAATAAGTATTGAACACGTCATGATTTATGCTGGGCAGCACGGTGGCGCAGTGAGTAGCACGATCGCCTCACAGCAAGAAGGTCGCTGGTTCGAACTCCACACAGAAATGCCAACTGACCCAGCCGAGGCTTGAACCAGCGACCTTCTTGCTGTGAGGCGAACGTGCTACCCACTGCGCCACCGGTATAGGTGAATTGAATGAGCTAAATTGTTCATATTGTTTGTGTGTGAATGTAAGAGTGTATGGGTATTTCCCAGAGTTGGGTTGCAGCTGGAAGGGCATCCGCTGTGTAAAACTTATGCTGGATAAGTTGGCGGTTCATTCCGCTGTGGAGACCCGATTAATAAAGGGACTAAGCCGAAAATAAAATAAATGAATGATTTATGCTGGTAAATATATTTCTAAAGGAGCTGTTGACGAATGAAATTGACCCTGATTTTAGTAAAAACTCAAACAACCCAAACATGCAAATAAACCAAACCAAAACAAATCTGAAAATTGAGTTGTATGTAATAACAATTGAGTGACACGAGGAGAAGGTACTGAACTACTGAAATGTATTTAATACTTTGTATGAAATGCTTTTGTTGGTAATAACAGCTTGAAGATGCCTCTTGTAGAACAAATTTTATTACATATAATTTATTTTTGAAACTAATTCGTTTTGTTTGCTTTTGTATGCATAAATTACTTTAGTTGTTACTGACATTTGGTAAAAAATTCAAGTCAACGGCACTTTTAGAAATATGTTTTCTCAGAAATATATTTTCTCGTGTTCAATACTTATTTAACCTACTGTATGACCTTTTAAAACAGTACAATCAATGAGGAAAAGACTATTTCGGTCACCAAAAAGCTATGTTTTATCCTAGAGTTGACCCAAATGTGAATGTGAGATGGCAGTGGACTTTTCTGCAAGAATAATTCACTGAAGAATTGTGCAAAATAAATCCAGTAGTGTATTGGGTCATGATTTCTTGCACATGAATGTAGTGGCTATTGTAAATCTGCAAGACAGCAAGTTCACATGAAGTGATCAAATTAGAATAGGACCAGTAATGTAGAGTGTACCAAAAAAAAATAGACACAAGTAGTCAAAATTGTCTCTTTAAAAAGTATGGTAACATGCATCTTGTGATTTAAAGCGTACTAATACCCGGTAGAAACGGGGCCCAAGTTATATGCATTAAATAGCACACATCGCTATCTGAACATCTAGGGACTGAATATAGTCCCTAGATATCATATCATCATAATATATATCTTGGTGAACTCATCATGAACTCACCAGGATCTCCCAGTCATCTGGAGACAGAGGCTCTACAGACACCTGTTGCACTGACTGCACCTGAAGACAGGGCCGAAGATAGCCCTAAAACACAACAAAACCATATTAAATGTAAACAAATTAGTGGTTGTCAAACTTTTTGAGTATGCTTTGAGTGCAGATTTGTTAACATCATGATGAGGATTTAATGGAGGAGTTAGTCTTTAAAGGGGTACTATTATGACCTTCATAAGTTTAACCCTTGACCTTTATAAACATTATACATTTACACAAGAGTACATCTTATCTGTGAAAATGTGTTAAATGATTTTATTGATTCAAATTTATTTTCCAGTTGTTTGTGATTTAATAGATAAGGAAAACGGTCTTTAATCTAAACACAATGACATATTTGTAAAAAAGAAAAAGTTACTAACAATTTATTTTAGAATGACAGTTTAATAATTTACAAGACTTTTCAAGGCCTAGAATATGTAGACATCCTCATACAAGTATATCCATTTTTAATAAACAAATCTTAAAAATCAAAACTAAATTAAGAAATAACTTTATTTGTAATTCTTGTGTTAATTTTAATGCCTGTTTAGTCTTATTATAAATAATTTTAATTAAATTTTTAATGTTTACACCTGGGTGAAAACCTCTGCTTGACATCCACACAAATTCCTTTGTGATCATATGTGACACATAATAAAATGAAAATTATGATTACACTGTATAACTCTTTAACTCACATTCGTGTCGTTTCAAACTTTTACATCTTGCCACTTTACTTTTCCTCTAAACTTTTTTGGTTAGCACCATTCCTAAAACCTTTTCTTTTTGAGTTTGATAAAAGAAATGCATGCAGATTTGTACATTTCTGACAGAATATTCTTTTAGGTGGATCATCCTTTAAGACAGTGACCAGTGGTGGAAAGAGTACTGAAAAATCATACTCAAGTAAAAGTACTATAACTTGCCTAAAAATGTAATGCAAACCAAGTAGAATAAAAGTATCTGTTGTAAATATTACTTAAAGTATGAGTAAAAAGTAGACATTTCAAAAGTACTCAAGAGTAGTGAGTATTACACTGTAAAAAGCTGATGCATTTACATCTACTTTGTAGATGTGTGTAAATGTAACATTCTGTAGTGCATTTAGTTATTGCCCAGCAGGTACACATCATCATAAGATGTTAATATTAGGTTAGATTTAGGTTGTGATGTCAAGTGATCAAAATTCAAGGTATAGCCAGCGTCTAAGGACAATGTTATTTTGTCAAATGATGTACAATGTCAAATGACATTGATATTTGGTTGATTTTAGGTTGTGTTAGAAAGTGACCAAAATCCAATGTCGAGAGCCAACATCTTAAACCAACATCAAATTGACGTCAAATACTGACATCAACCTGATTTTCATTTCCAATCAAAATGCAACATTCCCATGACGTTGGGGTACAACGTCAATCTGACGTCATGTTGACGTCTTGTGCCTGCTGGGTGTTTAAGGCCATTTCGGTCATCATACAGTAAACATCCATCATCTTCTTATAAGTGACATGCATCTACAGAGAGTGCAGAATTATTAGGCAAGTTGTATTTTTGAGGATTCATTTTATTATTGAACAACAACCATGTTCTCAATGAACCCAAAAAACTCATTAATATCAAAGCTGAATATTTTTGGAAGTAGTTTTTAGTTTGTTTTTAGTTTTAGCTATTTTAGGAGGATATCTGTGTTTGCAGGTGACTATTACTGTGCATAATTATTAGGCAACTTAACAAAACACAAATATATAACCATTTCAATTATTTATTTTCACCAGTGAAACCAATATAACATCTCAACATTCACAAATATACATTTCTGACATTCAAAAACAAAACAAAAACTAATCAGTGACCAATATAGCCACCTTTCTTTGCAAGGACACTCAAAAGCCTGCCATCCATGGTGAACAGATCAAAACACTGACAGAATCCATCAACATTGCGTGCAGCAGCAACCACAGCCTCCCAGACACTGTTTAGAGAGGTGTACTGTTTTCCCTCCTTGTAAATTTCACATTTGATGATGGACCACAGGTTCTCTATGGGGTTCAGATGAGGTGAACAAGGACGCCATGTCAATTGTTTTTTTTCTTTTAGACCCTTTCTTGCCAGCTACACTGTGGAGTACTTGGACGCGTGTGATGGAGCATTGTCCTGCATGAAAATCATGTTTTTTCTTGAAGGATGCAGACTTCTTCCTGTACCACTGCTTGAAGGTGTCTTCCAGAAACTGGCAGTAGGACTGGGAGTTGAGCTTGACTCCATCCTCAACCCGAAAAGGCCCCACAAGCTCATCTTTGATGATACCAGCCCAAACCAGTACTCCACCTCCACCTTGCTGGTGTCTGAGTCGGACTGGAGCTCTCTGCCCTTTACCGATCCAGCCACGGGCCCATCAAGACTCACTCTCATTTCATCAGTCCATAAAACCTTAGAAAAATCAGTCTTGAGATATTTCTTGGCCCAGTCTTGACGTTTCAGCTTGTGTGTCTTGTTCATTGGTGGTCGTTTTTCAGCCTTTTTTACCTTGGCCATGTCTCTGAGTATTGCACACCTTGTGCTTTTGGGTACTCCAGTGATGTTGCAGCTCTGAAATATGGCAAAACTGGTGGCAGGTGGGATCTTGGCAGCTGCACGCTTGACTTTTCTCAATTCATGGCCAGTTATTTTGCGCCTTGGTTTTTCCACACGCTTCTTGCGACCCTGTTGACTATTTTGAATGAAGCGCTTGATTGTTCGATGATCACGCTTCAGAAGCTTGGCAATTTTAAGAGTGCTGCATCCCTCTGCAAGATATCTCACTATTTTTGACTTTTCGGAGCCTGCCAAGTCCTTCTTTTGACCCATTTTGCCAAAGGAAAGGAAGTTGCCTAATGTACACCTGATATAGGGTGTTGATGTCATTAGACCACACCCCTTCTCATTACAGAGATGCACATCACCTAGTAGTAGGCTTTCGAGCCTATACAGCTTGGAGTAAGACAATATGCATAAAGAGTATGATGTGGTCAAAATATTCATTTGCCTAATAATTTTGCACTCCCTGTAAACAGTCTCTGGGTATGCGTGTAATTTGATTTTGGATATTTTCTTGGACACTTTAGATGGTTCCAAACAGTTTGCTCCAATTATAAATCGCCCATGTCTTAAGGTAGTTCATTATGATGCGATTTACCCTCTATGTGCAATTTGATTGGACATAAATCACAAGACAGATTTTTCTAATCCCATATCGACAAAAATAATAATAATAAAGCAGTGACTGCAGGTTGAAGGAGTAGTGGAGTAAAAGTACCAATACTGCACTAAAAATGTACTTAGGGGAGAGTAAACGTACACATTTTTAAAACTACTTGGCAAAGTACAATTTCTAAAAAAAAACTACTCAATTACAGTAGTTTGAATATTTGTAATTTGTTACTTTACACCACTGCCAGTGACCAACCTGTTCTCCATCCTTGAGCCCAAGCTTCTCTCCCAGCTGTCTGCTGATCTCAACACTGTCCTCTGGACCTGAAGACCTAGACCTGATCCAGCTGAGGAACACCGGTGCACAAACACCCCATGACAGCTCCAAAATCTGGTTCTGAATTTACAATAGTGTTAGACTAGAAAAACTTCTAGCACTTGCTTATAACGGAGATCAATCATACAGTACAATGCTAGCAATTGTTATGTATGTATTATAATGCAGCTAGCAGAACACAAACCTCATGCAGACAGAGATGGGTGGCGAAGTTTGATGACAGGTGAAGAAAACAGTTCTTGGAGTTGTTAAAGACCAACGTGACAGGTTGAATCCCCTGGCTTCCCAACATTGCCTGCGAGGCTGCAGAAACCTCGCTCCTGCTACAAAATTGTCCCTTATTTTACGTTATTGTGAGGTGGTGTTAAAGCCAGTATGCTAGAGCTGTCAGCATGAACTGTACGTCAGACATTATTAGTACAAGTGTGTCGATAAATCGTAAGCGCTGTACATTTTCGATTAGCTGAGTCTGGCAGTGTTGCCAGATCTCTCTGTGGAAACGAACTGAAAGTGGAGATACTGCTGGTTATTTTTTAGTTCAGTATGACCAAACTGTCAAACTAAAATATAATACAAAATTACATAATAACTGCAATCCACAACGATCTACTTTCTTAAGCAAATATATGAAAAAAGTCGCGCTAAACATGCTTATAAAAAACGGTAAAGGCTACCCTTCTGACGCGTGAAAATTATTTCAAAATAATTACACTGGCTTACAATTTGCGTTGACTAAAGCAAGATAGTTTTTTTCAGTCACTATGTAAATAACATTTCATTTTATATAATTATTTTGTAAATGACTGGATATTGTTTTATGTCGAAGTATCAAAGAGAAAACTACTCAGGTTTTCTCAGACGTTTATTTTGAAATGTCGTGTTTCCGGATGTGTGTAGAGTCTGTGCTCCCATTGAATCCATGCGTTTGGTTATCATGACTGATTATTATAATCTAAACTGATTATTGTATGCTAAAGCTATTCTAATCTTGCTAAGCGATAAGTTCAAGTATCGATGAATGGTGTATTTGGCGTTTAGCTTTATTTGCGCTGTTGCTCAGAATATATATTACATTTAGTCATGGAGGAAGTGGAGACAGCAGAGGAGCTGTTAGCCAAACAGCATCGCAAGGAAAAGAAAGACCTGCAAGGTAAGAGACATGTCACTTTTATATGTAGAGTTAAATATTTATTAGACAGAGATTTCCCAGCAGAGGATTTAATAAGTGTTAGACACTGCAGGTGAATAGGCTAATAATTTCCCAGTTGATTGATCACATTAGGATTTGCAAAGGTATTCTGTATTACACGTTTTCTAAGGTTTAAATATGCAAATGGGGCAATATTTAATTAAATATGCGCTCATATATGAACTCGGGTAAAAATGTTTATTATTATTTTTTATCTTTGTCATTACATAATTCAGAAAATAATGCAAACAGTCAGAAAACAGTCATGTTTTAGTAATAAAATGTTTTTATAAAATTACTAGGCAAATAATTTATGAAAATATATAGTAATAGAATGTGTGTTTTATTGTTTATAAGCGCTACCGGAAATTAATGGCTCAGTCCAAGAAGGAAAAAAAAAACATCTATTTAAGAAAACAGCCTTTAAAATATGTATTGTTATTGAAATCTAAAGACACACATTGATGAAGTACAACAAAAGAATCACTTAAAAGTGTATTTTGGATTTTGTTTTATTTCCGTTGGACTGAAAAACGGACTTTATAATTTTATTTAGACCTTAAAGCAAAAAGAAAAAGATTTTAAACCATTGTTACAGTTCCTTCAGTTTTATACATAGGTTACACATATATTTCTAGGCCAGTGGGCACAGGCAATATGGTGATCTTGCAAACAATGACGGTACCATCAATAACAATACCTTTAAACTGTTATCCTTGACATTTGACAGATAATTAAAAAAGAGTTTCCAGGTGGCTTGGAAGCAAGCAATGCTGTCAGAAAGATTGTGGCCAAGACTCTAGAAATGTAAAGTGCTAGAGAATTCCGAAAGCCAGGATTTAAAAAGTGGTTCTGATGCCTTTTTCCATAGACAAAGAATAATTTTTTAGCTATCACCATTCCATATTGGATAGCTTTTTTTATTTGATGACAGAACCCATGAAGTGAGTCAAACCAACCAAAAACAGCGATTGCTAGATCAGGGGCGAGGTTAAAAGAATAAGCCTTAGAGTAGAATCTATAAATTTCACTCCAAAACTCAAAAAGATTTAGGCAGGATTCATATTTGTTACATTTAGAGGAGATGGAGGGGTAGAATTTGTTAAGATTAACCCTAGAATAATGAATTGAAGAAACGCTTTATGAAATTCCAGAAAGGCAGAATCTCAAAATTATAAATTGCCTGAAAATTATTTCACCTGCAGTGTCTTGCCTTAATAAACTAAACATACTGTACAGTAATAAATGCCAAATGTTTTTTTTACAGAGGATATAAAAAAATTCTGATAATTATTTTAAAGATTGCGGCAATAATAAAACATATACACTACCAGTCAAAAGTTTGGAGTCAGTTTTTTTTTTTTTTTTTTTTTTTTTTTTTTTTTTAAGAAAGATATTCTGTTCATTAAGGTGGCATTTAATAAATGTAAAAAAAAAAATTAAATATTTATTACAATTTTAAATAACTGCTTATTTTATGTAGTTTCAAATGAAATGATTACTCCAGTCATTATTGCTTTTATTACTAATACCATTAATAATATTAATAATAATTAATATTAATTAATATTAGAGTGATTTCCAAAGGATCATGTGACTGAAGACTGGAGTAATGAAGCTAAAAATTCATCTTTAAAATCACTGGAATAAATGATTAAATAAAATCATAAACTACTTTTGAACAGTTATTTTATATTGCATCAACATTGCACAATTTTACAATTTGTACTGTATTTTTTATTATTTTATTTTAAAACATTTAAAAATCCTACTGACCCCAAACTTTTGACCGGTAGTGTGTATATATTGAGATAAAAGTAATTATAATTATAATATATACAGAATTTCAAGAAAAAAGTTGAAATAACATATTGAGAATAAAGTTGCTGTTTAATGAGATTAAACTCATTAAATTCCAAAAAGAAGGAAAAAAGTTGATTTGAGAAAGAAAAAAAATGCGGTGAGCTGCTGTCTACAGTGGTGGTGCTGAACTGGTTGATGCAGGTGGTAGAACTGTGAAAAACGGCACTTGCCCAGTACTTGATATACAATGTTTATTATGTCTACATATGAATTTATCAAAACATGACTTTATTCTCAAAATATGAGTAGTTAACTCTCAACATGGGCAGCATGATGGCGCAGTGGGTAGCACAATCGCCTCACAGAAAGAAGATCACTGGTTTGAGCTCCAGCTGGGTCAGTTGTCATTTCTTTGTGGAGTTTGCATGTTCTCCCCGTGTACGCGTGGGTTTCCTCCGGGTGCTCCGGTTCCCCCACAAGTCCAAAGACATGCGCTATAGGTGAATTGCTAAGCTAAATTGTCCATAGTGTATGTGTGTGAATGAGTGTGTATGGATGTTTTCTAGTGATGGGTTGCAGCTGGAAGGGCATCCGCTGCGTAAAACATGTGCTGGATAAGTTGGCAGTTCATTCCGCTGTGGCGACACCAGATTAATAAAGGGCCTAAGCCGAAAAGAAAATGAATGAATGAATGAATAAACTCAACATTTTAATTTGAACTTTTTTGTTTCTTTGTTTTTTTTTTTGTTGTTTTTTTTCAAAACGCAATAATGTTATTCTCAAAATTGAATGAGTTTATTCTCAACGTTTTATTTTGTCATTTTTTTTCTTGAAATGTAACCAATTTAAACTTGCATTATAATTCTTTTAATCTCTAGATGGTTTTATTATTGCTTGGCCCTAAACCTCTACTGTGCTCTTATTTTTTGTGCCATAGCAAAAATACAAAGCATGAAAAATGCAGTTCCCAAAAATGACAAGAAGAGGAGGAAACAGCTGACAGAAGACATCGCCAAACTAGAGGCCGAACTCTCTCAAAAACATGAAAATGAGCTCAAACTTCAGAACACTTCTTCAGTAAGTGAAATAAAAAACAAATGTTGTAAGACATTTAAAAAAAACCTGGATAGAAATCTTACAGCAAACAAAATATACGGCAGCTCACTCATACTCACATTGTTCCAAGGTGGAAGAGGTTTCAGATGCATTGGATTCTATGAGTGTGGCAAATCATGAGGAACAATCTGATCCAAGCAAGCAAAGCCGGACATCCAAAGCCCAGAAGAGACGGGTGAGTTCGTTTTCATTTTAGATACTTAAAGGGATTGTTCACCTAAAAAAAATACAATTCTGTCATCAATTACTTGCTTCAAACCTATATAAGTTTCTTTCTTCTGTTGAACACTAAAGAAGATATTTAGAAGAATGCTAAAAACCTGTAACCATCAACTTCCATGGTCTTTGATTTTCTTATTATGAAAGTCAATGGTTACAGGGTTTTAGCTTTCTTCAAAACATCTTCTTTCATGTTCAGCAGAAGAAAGAAACTGCTAAATGTTTGGAATCACCTGCGGCAGAGTAAATAGTGAGAGAAATAACATTTTTAGGTGAAAGTCTCATTTGGGAACGCTGAAACAATAAAATGTTGTTCAGGACAAGAAGGCTGCTCTTGAGAAAGAGCGAGAGATGCGGATTGCGGAGGCAGAGGTGGAAAATCTCAGCGGCTCTCGTCATCAAGAGGGTCTGAAGCTGCGGGAGAAGCTGGTGGAGAGACATCTGCAGATTAAAGAGATCTCCTCTGATGGCCACTGTATGTACCGCGCTGTGGAGCATCAGCTGACGGAGAGAGGACTCGCTCTCGGTCTGAAAGAGCTTCGCGATCAAACTGCTCAGTACATGAGGAGCCATGCAGATGACTTCATGCCCTTTCTTACAAACCCTAATACAGGAGATATGTACACTGCAGGTGAGTGCCACGAAATAAAGCCGCCTTTCCACTGCACACGTCATTCAGACACGACTCTCGGAATTTTCAGTTTTGTCATGCACCACGGGAGAGAAGCTGAGTCTCACAGTGTCCAAAATAAAGGAGTGCAAAAGCAAGTGCGTTCACCTTGGTTGAATGAATGAATGAATGAATTAATTAATTTATGAATGAATGAATACTAGAAGTTCATAGACTGCTACTAAAAGATTTGGAGGGAATGTGGCGACAGCATAAAAAAAACAAAAACTTATTATTCATTTATCAATAGAAATGTGTGTTTTTTTTAATATAGACTTTTTTTCTGAGTAAAAAATAAAAGTTCAAAAGTTCAAATATTTTAATGGATCCGCAGCTGAAATCGGATTCGAATTGTCCGTATTTTGAGCTTATCGGAACTTCACCCAGCTCTCGTACTACTCTCCATTTGAAATGAATGACTTCCACTCGTTTGTCATGTGCAGTGGAAGGGTGGCTTAAGTCATACATTTTACAATGATTCACAGAAGAGATTACAGGCATATTCAGAACAAGAATCTTTCGACTTATTTTGAAATATTTCCCAAATGATGTTTAACAGAGCAAGAAAATTTTCAGAGTATGTCTGATAATATTTTTTCTTCTGTTTTATTTCGACTAAAATAAAAACAGTTTTTAATTTTTTAAAAACAATTTTAAGGTTAAAATTATTAGCCCCTTTAAGCTATACATATATTTTTTGATTGTCTACAGAACAAACCATCATCATACAATAACTTGCCTAATTACCCTAACCTGCCTAGTTGACCCAATTGACTTAGTTAAGCCTTTAAATGTCACTTTAAGCTGTAAAGAAGTGTCTTTAAAAAATATCTAGTAAAATATTATTTACTGTCATCATGGCAAAGATAAAAGAAATCAGTTTTTAGAAATATGTTATTAAAACTATTATGTTTAGAAATGGGTTGAAAAAAAATCTTCTCTCTGTTAAACAGAAATTGGGGAAAAAAATAAACAGGGCTAATAATTAAGGAGGTTTAATAATTCTGATTGCAACTGTATATACTATATAACTGCAGGTTAACTATGTTTAAGATAATAACTTTAATTGTTTAAAGCTATTCGTTACTATTTACTTAAAGTTATTAGTAACTGATAGCTTTAAACAATTAAAGTTATTAAATATAAACGGTTAACCTGCAGTTATATAGTATATACAATTGCAATCAGAATTATTAAACCTCCTTAATTATTGTGTAAAGGTATCCTAAGATATCATTTTAAACTGTAAAGAAATCAGTGTTTTGGAAACTAATGAAGGCAATGATTCATTTGAACTATTTAACCTGACGTGTTTAGTCTTCCAAAATATTTGAAATGTTTCTCAACATAAAATATATTGTGTTCAAAGGGGAAAAAAGTTTTTAGTTTTTTACCCAGACATTTAAAAAGAATATATTTTAGAGCAGTAATCACAATACCATGAAACAGTGATATTTTTATCCAAGGTTATCATACTGTCATACTGGCCCATGGCTAATCCTAGTATTAAGGGTCACGTGATTTAACAGAAATCATTCTAATATGTTGATTTGGTGCCAGGTAATGCTTAAAAAAAAATAAGCCCATGACTAGTAGATAAATGAAAAAAAAAAAAACATTATGAAAGTCTGAAAAAGATCTGTCTGATTTAATAAATTTTTGCCAAATGAATGCATTTTCTTAAAAATAAAAATAATTTTATATATATATATATATATATATATATATATATATATATATATATATATATATATATATATATATATATATATATATATATATATATATAATTTTTTTTTTTATAATTTTCCATATGATGTTTAACAGAGTAAGGATTTTTTTCCATAGTGATTCATATAATATTTTTTCTTCTGAATAAAGTCTTATTTGTTTTATTTCAGCTAGAATAAAAGCAGTTTTTAAAACTTTTTTTAAGGTCAATATAATTAGCCTTCTTTAACAGGCATCATAACCACCTGGTTGACCTTTTATCCATAGGTTATCATTATTATTTTAATTGCTTATTACTATTTATCAGAGTTGTGTCAGCATACTATTCAATACAAGATGTGGGCCAAAAAAATATTTAAGGAGTGCACCTTTTTTTCGATTGGCTACAGAACAATGACTTGTACCCTAACTACTTGCCTATTTAACCTAATTAACCTACTTTAGCCTTTAAATTGCACTTTAAGCTGAATACTATAATAATAATAATAATAATAATAATAATGATGAATTGGGTAAGCTAAAATTGTCTGTAGTGTATGTGTGTGAATGAGTGTGTATGGATGTTTCCCAGGGCTGGATAAGTTGCCGGTTCATTCCGCTGTGGCGACCCCAGATTAATAAAGGGACTAAGCTGAAAAGAAAATTAATGAATAATAATAATAATATGTAGAATGACACAAATCAAAATGCTTTTTTTGTTGCACATTATAAATATTTTCTGTTGGTGATTGTGGATTCATTTCAATTTTAGATGAGTTTGAGAAATATTGCAGTGATGTTGCAGACACCGCTGCATGGGGCGGACAGTTAGAGGTAAGATTTATAACTTAGATTCATCCAAACAACAAACATTAAAACGTTGCATATTACAATACACTATTTGTCTGATTTCTTTTCTTTATATTTTCAGTTGAAAGCCCTTTCCCAGGTCCTCCAGCTACCCATAGAGGTCATCCAGGCAGATTCCCCCTCTATTACTATTGGTGAAGAATATAACAAGCCAAAAATCACACTCATGTAAATAACTGAATTTTATATAGTTAAATAATAATAGTGATAATATTATTACTGTACTTGTAATTGCCTATGCTGTTTTCTATTTCAGTTATATGCGGCATGCGTATGGACTTGGAGAGCATTACAACTCTGTGGAGCCTCTGAAAGATTTGGCAAACGAGGATGAGGGCTGACCCGGTCACTGACACGCTTTAATTTATGCATCTGTGCATAATTGGCCTGTAGAAATGGGCCATGTGGAATTGGATTCCATTTTGCTAGGATCGGCAGAATTGAGGTTGTTCGGTCAGATGCTCACTGAAGATCCTGAAATAACCCCACCTGGTCACTTTAGTTGCAGTGGACAAGCTTAATATAACAGAGTTGTTCATGAATAAACTGTGTGCTTCTTGAAAAACCACATATCTGCAAGTAATTTGCTCTAAAAGCTGCTGGATCGGGCTCATACGTCATTGAATAAAGACTTTCTATCAATAATAAGCTTTTGTTTTTGGTATGTGAAAATGTTAAACTGATGTCCCTACAAATACAGACTGGTGTTAAACTCTTAGACGTATTTTAAAGAGTGTATATTGTAAATTACACATACACTACCTTGTTTTAAGTCTTGTTGTTGATCCCAGTTGTAAGAGCTACGATTAATAACTCGACTTCTAGCTGATCATTTGGAAAAGTGGCAGAAGGTAGGTTTCCCGATGAATCATCTGTTGAACTGCATCACAAATACTGCAGAGGACCTATTGGAACTCGCATGAACCCAAGATTCTCACAGAAATCAGTTAAGTTTGCTGAAGAAAGAAAAAAAAAAAATCATGGTTTGGAGTTACATTCAGTTTGGGGGCGTGCGAAAGATCTGCAGAGTGGATGGCAACATCAACAGCAGGAGGTATCAAGACATTACATTACAAACCACAGGAGAGGGCAAATTCTTCAGCAGGATAGCGCTCCTCATACTTCAGCCTCCGCATCAATGTTCATGAAAGCAAAGAAGGTCAAGGTGCTCCAGGATTGGCCAGCCCAGTCACCAGACATTGTTGAGCATGTCTGGGGTAACATGAAGGAGGAAGCATTGAAGATTAATCCAAAGAATCTTGATGAACTCTGCGAGTCCTGCAGGAACGCTTTCTTTGCTGTTCAAGATAACTTTATTAAGAAGTTATTTGAGTCATTGCAGAGATGTATGGATGCAGTCCTCCAAGCTCATGGGAGTCATTCACAATATTAATTCTTTTTTCACTGCACCATGACTTTATATTCTATACTGTACATTATTTCTATTAAGTCACAAGACTTTTGTCTTAGTACAGTCAGACATTACTGTCCTAATTAAAAATCAAGGCATGATTATATTTTATTTTGGTGAAATAAGCGTAATCTAGAGGCCTTTACCTTTCATATAAGCCACTTCTGATACCAAACGATCAACTAGAAGTCAAGTTATTATTTGTTGTTCCTAAAACATAGATGGTGACAAGACTTTTGTCAGGTAGTGTACTTTTGAAAACCCTGCATTACATTGATCATGATAGACTCCAATTGTTAGTGTTTTTGTGGACTGAACATCAGAGGTGTATGGCACACTAAAATCTTTAAGAGTTCATAAATCACCATCTGATTTGGATGAATTCTGCAGGATTTCTGTGAAATGTCACACTATTTGTGTGACATTTGTAAACAAATGTAACGGCAGCAAATCACATCACATGGAGAGAAAAAAAATAGGTAAAATTATGACGCGGAACAAATAATACTTATTGGACACTCAAAGGCATGATGTGAATACCAAAAAACAAAGTAAATAAACATAATGACATCACACAAATTTTGGATCTACGCTAAATATATATATTTTTCATTGGGTTTTTACAGTGATGCTAAAAAAAATAACCGCATAGTAACTGTTTTGTTTGTTTCCGTAAAGGAGTAGTACACCATAAGTACATTTTTACTTTAAAATAGAAGGTTTCTAAGGATGTAAATGTTCTCATTAATCAAAGAGTGTCATATGCTTTCAGCATGTAAACCCTTTTGGCCTTTTAGAAAATTATATTTTATAATATTAATATTTTAATTGCGAAAAGATTTTAAATTCCCGTTTGTGTGAATGGGACTGTAGCATGATGTAGTCGTATTTGTCCTTTAGGCGGCGCCAGTGCGCGCAGTAAACACGATCAGACTCTCCATGGAAACTTGGAGAAAACTTCCAAGTTGACGAAGCGAGTATTAAATGGCAAACGATTCAATCATTAAAGCATTAAAAACTAAATCAAAGTCACTTAATCTCAGTTCTACGAAAATTACAGATCTTCCAGAAGCGCTTGAGAAACTGACGTGGATTTTCGTGTTAAAACTGAATAATAATTTTCTGTCAAGTCTGCCGTCTGAGTTCATGCGTTTACAGAAGGTGAGTTCAAACTTGATTATTTTCATAATAGCTTTGTTTCACACATTTTAAGACAACGATAGACCAATTTTAATTCATATTTGTGCTAAAATTATTACAAATATGACAAAGTTGGTATCTATTCAAATTGTTAACAAACAATAACACATTTTGATTCATTTTATAGCGTTAAATACCATGACAAACCAACTACAGCGAATCATTAATCCAAAATCTAACGTTAGTATCTTATTCTATTCATTTTCTTTTTGACTTAGTCCCTTTATTAATCTGGGGTCGTCACAGTGGAATGAACCGCCAATTTATCATGCATATGTTTTACGCAGCGGATGCCCTTCCAGCTGCAAACCATCACTGGGAAAACACGCATACACTCCCATTCACACACACTATGGACAATTTAGCTTACCCAATTCACCTACAGTATAGCGCATGTTTTTGGACTTGGGGGAACATGCAAACTTCACACAGAAATGCCAACTGACCCAGCCGAGGCTCGAGGACCTTCTTGCTGTGAGGTGACAGAGCTACCCACTGCGTCAACGCGCCACCCTATTCTATGAAATAATATAATTTAAACATACAAATTAGTGTTGTTCTATGCTTAATTAAAATGTTTTTTATAGGTCTAAATAGATGTCGTTGTTTTTTTAATAGTTTTAAATGTACTTTGAGTGTATATTTATTCATGTGGGTCTTAAGTTGACAGAGCTCAATCTGGGAAACAATGTTCTTGAGGAGATCCCATCTGTGTTAAAACACCTCTGCTGCCTAAATAAACTTTATTTATATGGGAACCAAATCAGCCATTTGCCAGCAGAGGTGCTAGGTAAGTTCAAACTCTTCCTTCATAAGGGTTATTTCATTAAACCGTGTTAATACTGTGTTTTATGTATTTGCAGAGGGTTTACCAAACCTTGAGCTTCTCAATTTGAACCACAACAAAATCAAAGTCATTCCTGCAGAAATAAAAAGGTAAGAGGATTCGAGTCATTTTTACATCTCTTTGACTATCATGGCGTCTGGTTTTTAGATTTTCTTCTATTTACAGTCTGTGTCACCTACAAAGCATCAGCGTCACAGACAATTATTTGGAGCAGATTCCAGCTGAACTGGGTTTGATGAAGAGTCTGACTGAGATTAACTTCACTAATAATAAACTGACTCAAATACCACAACAGTTATGTGATTTATCACAGCTCAGGAGGTTGTACTTGGCCCGAAACAAGCTCACAGAACTACCAGAGGCAAGAGAGTGAACCATCATTATACTTTACCCATTGTTTATGCATATTAGTTCATTATGTGTTAATTTGTTTGCCTAGGGAGTTCTTGGTTGGAAAAACCTGAAGATCCTAGATGTTGCAGGAAATCGTTTATCTGTGTTTCCAGTTGATGTAAGTCATTTTGACAACTTTTTATTTACTACTACTACTAATACTATATATATATATATATATATATACAGTTGAAGTCAGAATTATTAGCCCCCTTTGATTTTTTTAAACCATTTTAGGGTCAAAATTATTAGCCCCTTTAAGCTATTTCTTTTTTCAATAGTGTACAGAACAAACCATTGTTATACAATAACTTGCCTAATTACCCTAACCTGCCTAGTTTACCTAATTAAGCCTTTAAATGTCACTTTAAGCTGTATAGAAGTGTCTTGAAAAATATCTAGTAAAATATTATTTACTGTCATCATGGCAAAGATAAAATAAATCAGTTATTAGAAATGAGTTAATAAAACTATTGTATTTAGAAATGTGTTGAAAAAATCTTCTCTCCGTTAAACAGAAATTAGGGGAAAAAATAAACAAGGGGTCAAAAATTCTGAGGGGCTTATAATTCTGACTTCAACTGTATATATATAATATGATAATTGAAATATATAAGCTAATTGTGCATGTTAATTAGTGAGATATCGAATAATCAAACATTACAAAAATATTAATTGTTTCTTAAGTTTACTTGATAAAAAATCAGTATTGACAGCAAACAAAAAACACCAACTATATTTTTAGTTATATTTTAACTTTCGCTTGAAGAAAATATACAATTTTATACAAATTTTAAAATAAAATGTAAAAAATGTAAAAATATACAATTATATACAAATTTTATATTCAGGAATTTTTTTAACATAATTTAGTGTCGTTATAAATTTTTTTTTAGTAAACCTGATACATGTTTGGGTTTATGTTAACATTTTAATATCTATAAATACAACAGACGGAAATAGACTTATAAATTAATATTTATAAGTGTAATTATAATATATAAATTACATCATTTTATTCATTGTTTATTATAATATATAAATTAAATATTTAAACATATTTCTTTTTTCCTCTTTAATGTGAAGTTTCAGTTTCTCACACTGGATGAACTGTTCTTTGAAGGAAACAGTTTAGTCCCATTCACACCTAGGGAGTCAATTCAAGAGAAAGAAATCCTCACCTTAAAGGTAACTTATGGCATTTATTTGTTCTTTTTTTCATAATATATAGTACCTTCAATGTTAATCTGACATTATTTCACAAATCGGTTTAGTATTTGCTACAAGATTGCAGCACTTTATTTTGATGGTCTTCTTTAGACATTCTGCTTTCTATAAGTCATAGGTCTCAAACTTGATTCATGGAGGGCCGCAGCTCTGCACAGTTTTGCTTCAACCCTAATCAAACACCACTAATCGAGGTGTTCAAGACTACGTTGGAGGTGGTTGAAGCTAAACTATGCAGAGCTGCGGCCTTCCAGGAATTGAGTTTGAGATCACTGCTGTAAGAAAATTACCCCCTACATCTATTCAGTTGAGTATTAGTAGTGTTTGTTTAAAGTGGAATGTTCACCTAAAGAAATGCACATTACTTGTTATTTACACATCTTCAAGTAGGTATAAATTATTATGAGTTTCTTTCTTCTGTTGAACAAAAATGAAGATATTTTAAAGAAACTGAAAACCTGTAATCATTCACTTCCATAGTAAAAAATATTATGGAAATCAATGGTTACAAGTTTCCAGCGTTTATCAAAATATCTTATTGATATTTAGCTTTTTTTATTTAATTAATTAATTTATTTATTTAATTTACTGTTGTTCATGTTTTGGGCTGTACTTATCAGTCGGGCTGGGAAAAAAACATTTAAATTCCAACCAATCATGCAAATAAAGCCTGTTAAATTCAGTTTGTTAAAATATTACAAATTTTTTCCTACTTACAATTCCTGTATGATTCAGCAATTTACACATGTTTTTACATGGTTTACATGGCCTAACTAAGCAGAACAACTTGGATTAATGTTCAGTCCATGCTGTTGTTTATATCCAAGTATCTCCATAATGGCTGTGCATACGAATAGCTGATGAAATCGTGATGCAAGTAAAAAACATTCTAGAAGTAATTTGCAACAATATTATAAGTAACCTGTAACATTTCTACTTTGTTCAATAATAACAAGAATAAGCAAGCATTTACCGTGTGTAAATTCAATTTTTGGCTTGTCCACTTAAGTGAAGTTTAATTTTAAACTAATTTCGAGAGGAGCATGTGCTCATGATTGACCCAGCTGGCCCACATTAGCTAATCATGATCTTCCAATCAAAGCACCCCAAGTCACTATATATATATCCTTATTTCCTCTCTACATCTATCTTCATTTGGAAGAAACCCTCCTCCTCCCCTTCTTCCACCTTTATCCAGAATGGGCGGCACGGTGGCCCAGTGACTAGCACTGTTGCCTCACAGCAAGAATACCAATGGCGTCAGGTCCTTGCTGGGTCATCTGGTATTTCTGTGCGGAGTTTGCATATTCTCCCCGTGTCCGCGTGGGTTTCCCCCGGGTTCCCCGGTTTCCTCCCACCGGCCAAATATGCTCTATAATAAGCCTAAATCTTTTTCTAATGTCTTACTCTCAAGAAGTTCACCTTGGCCTCAGCAGCGGGGGAGTTTGAGATCGACCTGAGCTCAATTTCCCCTCGCCATGTAAAAGGGGGGAGCCCTGGGCCCGAGGATCCCTTGAGCTCAGGGCTCTCTCCCGGGACAGCATGCCAAACAAGCTATGTGATAAATCATGAGCTAAGTGTGAACTCTTGAAATCCTCATTTCTTGCACATTACCCTTTAGCATGGTCAACAATTGGTTTCCCAATTACCAATGCAAATTATTCTCATTACACAGGTGTTCAAATTTAAAACATTTTATAGCGCCACACAGTGGACGACAAATGATTTACAATAAATGGCTGCTACAGAACATATGCAGATGCTATTTTGATGGTCTTAGACATTCTACTGCAAGTATTGTCAGTTTATTCTTTTACCAATTATCTATCAGGGTTAGTTGACGTATTTTCAAGGCACAGTATGTAATTTCTGCTGCAAGAGGTCGCATATTCACAACAAATAAAGGCATATAACTGAATAATGGGAGTTGTCGTCTTTATTATGTTCATGGATGTTATTATGCCGCAGTCAGTCACTTCCGGTTCATGTGGAGAAGAAGCAGTGCTGTTTTATTATACTAAATCAATTTTAATTTTCTGTTTAATGCTCTGTGCAGTCTAATTAAATGCACAATACATTGAAATATCTTTAGTGTTTCAATGTTTTCTCTAAAAACAGAAAACAAGGGTTTATGACATCATTAGTATGGCGACACAGAATCTGATCTGTCTCACTGGTTGAAATTGTTGATTTTTTGTCAATTTAAACATTCTTTGTAGCATTTGGTTTAATGAAAGTCAGCACATAGGTAGATATTTTAATGAAAAAAGAGAACAAATTGTGCCTTTAAAGGCCCCATGAAGTGCTTTGAAATGTACAATTTTTATCTGATGTTTGACATTATCTCAACTGAAACATAAAGACAGTGTCGAACATGTAGTAGCTTCTCTCCCTTTTAAAAAACACCCAATAGTGTTTGGTTTTTATGACAACTCTGCCAGTGAGAGTGGTTGAGATCAAGCACATTGAATGAAAACCATGAGAAGCATCTTGAAGGGGGCGGGACATGCCAGATACTAGTGAGTATTTGATTGGTCAGAAGATTTGTTGAGAAAGTATGAGGTGGTCAAAAAAATTGTTGCTCCATTTAGGCAGAAGTGACAAACTGCATTCTTTGGATGTTTATATCTTCTAAATGCAAATTTTGTCACTGTTTTGCAGAACACTAGCTTAAATATATCCTTAAAACTAACACACTGATACTAACATCTAAAAAACTTTATTTTAATTTCACGGGACCTTTAAAGGTTACATATAGTCAACAGAACAAACTTAAGTGAGAAAACAATTGTGTAGAAATAAGTCTTATAATAACCATTTAGTCTTAAATGAACCATAACTCTTCTATACTGGTGCTGACTGTAGTTTATTGTGTTCAGGAACTCTCAGCCAGGCTCATCCTCCAGGAGAGCACTAATATATTGTCAGCGGTGTCCAGATCTCTGCCAATGTACCCAGAGCTGCAGGACATGCTGTCTCACTGGAGTCAATGTGCCCTGTGTTCACAACCCTTCCTTACCACCTGGCTGGAGTGTGTGCAGTTCATCAACACCAGGAAGGTATCGGTTCATTCTGCATATCACCAATGATCAGCATTCAGAGCCTGTGGCAGTACATGATGCTGTAGTTAAAGGGACAGTATATCCTAAAATGAACATTTGCACTATAATTGGCTCACCCTCAGGTCAATCAGGGTGTAGGTACATTTTTAATTTAGTAGAAGATTATGGAAGACAACAGTCAGCGACATTTTGAGAGTCAAAAAAAACAAACATATACAGGCTAAACGAATTTAATACCCATGACATTTATTGAAGCTTTGGATTATTGGTATTAATGCTGTATTTATTTATTTTTAAATATTAATTTTATTTAAGTTTGGTAAATAATTTTTTTTTTCTGTATCTGCTGGCTTGCATTATTAGAATCACCAAAAGATTTTTTACTAAGATCTTGATACTTCATACAAAATCTTTTGTAATGATCAACTGAAGGAAAACTACCTTTGAGATGACCCGAGAGGAAGTAAATTAACTAATTAATTTAATGTTTTAATTTTTGGGTGAACTATTATTCCCTTGTAGCAAACTAACTGTAAAAGGGGCGTGTTTAAGGATATGCTCTCTTTCTGTTGATGTCAACAGAATGACCACCACTCCAAATGCGGAAGCAAACGGTCAGACTTTGATTGAAAATAACCAAAACAATTATTTTTTGTCAGTGGATTAACCTACACGGATTCATTATTCACCTTAAGAATAACAATGTGAGCTAGCAAAATAGACATAGTAAATTTTGATTTCACGCAGACTTTAATAAATCAATCAGGCACAAATCACACCACACAGGCAAAGAGAACTATTTAGAATGTTGCGAAAATTGTTGGAAAATCAGATCATACTATTTAGATTTACCATGATCCAAAAAATGCAGATTCAACATATTCAGTCTGCTGAATAGTCCAACAGACTCCAAGACTTGTTTGATGGCGTTTGTCTGTGCAGCGTAAATTAACCTTTAGGGCGTACTCACACTATGCTATCCGAACCATGCCCAGGCCCGTTTCCCGGATCGTTTGAGAAGTGTGAGTGCTCTGAATCGGGCTCAGGCACGGTACACTTGGCCGGCCCTGGCCCGGTTGGAAGAGGTGTGCCAGAGCACGGTTCACTTGGGCTTTGGCGCGGTACGCTTACAGTGTGAGTGCAAAACGCGCCCGAGCCCGAAACTGAAAGCGAGACGTGACATTTAAGCGACTGTTTGATATGGATTAATTAATAATTCGTACTGTTCAATGAACACAAACTGTCATAGTTTATTAAAGACGCAAACCCCTCACTGCACGACAGTTGCGCCTTCAGCAAACCTCCTAATTCCTGCAGCACGAGGACTTTATGAGCGTCAAAAGTGGCTGATCTGTTCGGCGAAATGTTTGACTGCGTGTCACTGCATATCAAACGACTTAAACGATATAACTAAAGAAATCTCCACTGTGCTGAGCGAGAGCGCTTACTGAGCAGCGCGTCATCGATGACGGAAGCACGCCCAGGCCCGAATGTAATGTGAGTGCGGGCCGTCGGGGGAGACGGGAGGGGGGACAAGCGTGCTTTGGCCCGGTTCAAGGCAACTGTACATAGTGTGAGTACGACCTTAATCTCATTTGAATCAATCAATCAACTGGGTCATAATTCAAATTGTGTCATGATGTGTTTGTTCTATTGTCTTTGAACAGCACATGGGGATGAAAAGCTCCCAGTCTGTTCCAGTGAGGGTTGTGCTGTGCTCCTATGACTGCTTCAACAGAGATGACCACCAATACTATGGACTTGTTCGATCAAATTAAAAATACTTTTGTTTTTCACCGCATGAGTGTCCATGAAGACCATAATTTATTATAAAGAATACATATTTGATGTTTGTGTGATGCGACACGGTGGCTCAGTGGTTAGCACTGTCGCCTCACAGTAAGAAGGTTGCTGATTCGAGTTCCGGCTTGGTCAGTTGGCATTTCTGTGTGGAGCTTGCATGTTCTCCCTGTGTTCGCATGGGTTTCTGATTTCCAAAGACATGGGTTATAGGTGAATTGAATGAACTAAATAGGCTGTAGTGTATGTGAGTGCAGGGCGACGCAGTGGCGCAGTAGGTAGTGCTGTCGCCTCACAGCAAGAAGGTCGCTGGTTTGAGCCTCGGCTGGGTCAGGTGGCGTTTCTGTGTGGAGTTTTCTTGTTCTCCCTGCATTCGCATGGGTTTCCGCCGGGTGCTCCGGTTTCCCCCAGTCCAAAGACATGCAGTACAGGTGAATTGGGTAAGCTAAAATTGTCAGTAGTGTATGAGTGTGTATGGATGTTTCCCAGAGATGGGTTGCAGCTGGAAGGGCATCCGCTGCATAAAAAAAGCGTGCTGGATAAGTTGTCGGTTCATTCTGCTGTGGCAACCCCGGATTAATAAAGGGACTAAGCCGAAAAGAAAATGAATGAATGAATGTATGTGAGTGCATTTGAGAGTGTATGGGTGTTTCCCAGTACTGGGTTGCAGCTGAAAGGGCATCGCTATGTAAAACATATGCTGGATAAGTTGGCGGTTCATTCCGCTGTGGTGACCCCCTGATGAACAAATAGGCTAATCCGAAGGAAAATGAATGATGAGTGAATGTTTGTGCAATACACCAGCAGATGGCAATGTTTGGTCACTGACAATCTTTGATTGTGCTGTCAGACTGACATGCGCTGAATGGAATCATTCGTATATTTTATGCATAAATCTGATAATAATGTGCATCGATCGTTACTTCTCATTCATTTATCATAGTCAACAATTGAACATTTCGACTTCTTTAACTACAGTTACATTAAATGTTTTATTTGAACGCTTTTTATTTTATGATTATACATTTGTCACACAAAGCTTATTTTTTAAGTATCTGAAATCACTCCACCACAGGCAACGATGACTAATTCTGACATTTTGTTTTCCATGAATATTTTCCCCCTTTCTATAGTCTGGTTTTATGCTTGCCATTATAATTCCCTACAATGAGTGCACTCCATACCTTCCCCTCTGTTTGGGCCAATGGCATCTGTTCTAACCTGAGAGGAAACTTCATCTCTCCAAATTAATTTCTCATGCAGGCCTCCTGAGCTCAGAGCAGAGTCTACCGAGTTGGGCCTAATGAATAATGCAGCAGGTTTAATTGCAAAGCCAGAAACTAATGACTTTGGACTGGTTAACAGCAGGGGAACCATACATCTCTGCAAACTGAATGAAAAATCATCTCAGAAAAAAAAGAAGGGAGGGAGAAAACGCTAATTGATGAATAATTAAAGCTTGAGCTACAGGGCATAATTGTGACATTTTGTTTCAATCAATTTGGAAGTGCGGGGAAAAGTGCACTTAGGAAACTAATGGTGACTGTGTGGATGTCCACTGAAAAGTGCCACGAGACTCAGTCATTTATTATACAGCCCTCAGTCAAGCTCAGCCATTATTCTGGAGCAGTTGCCTCAATTTCCAAGTGATTGTGCACTTGGCGGGCGTTAATGCGCCTCACAAATGCTATATGGACTCCCTGTGAAAGGAGGAGAGGAGATAGTGTAAACAAGTCTGTTTCAGTCTGATGTTACTCAATTACTTTCTCTGAGGCGAATGCACCGACAAGCCCAAAGCTGTCAGGAGAGCCGCCCGCTCGACCATGATAACACTGTATTGTATTCAAAATGTCAGCAAAATCAATCAAACACAAGACAAGGCTCTCAATGAAGCACTTTCCAAGTATTAAGATCACAACTGTCTTTGTACATCAAGAAGAGTACATACAGAGCTTTTGTTCATGGTGGATGAAAAAGCAGTTCATCCAGAAGTTTGTTGTTGTCACAGGGTGTTCAAAAATATGAATGAATATTTAGGAATCAGTCATATTGACTTCTATATCTTGCTGATTTCAGCCTCCAAAATGCACTTATACAGTACATGAATAATTACAAGTTTATTGTTTAGCTGTCATGTTTTCATGCTGTTTAAGCAGTATCATCACAGAGTGTTAATTAACAACTATTCAGCTATATGGCACAAGGCCATACGTGATCACAGCTTTTCTGTCAGAACGGCAATAGGATATATGCAGAAGTATACAGAAGGACTTTTAATTTTGCTGTAACCTGGGTCAAACGCTTCCTGTGTGCTGTTAAAAAAATCAGCATGTTTAAGGTCTGTTTTCTTTTAATTCGATCTTCACTGCCTGATGGATATATGATAGAAAGTGGGTCTCAAAATGTACATGAAGCACTGCATTAAATTACATTTGCCCCTGCCATGTCTTTAAAATATGAACATTTCTTTTACCCCAGTATTTTCAATGGAGTTTCTGCGCCAG
Source organism: Danio kyathit (assembly GCA_903798195.1). NCBI lineage: Eukaryota > Metazoa > Chordata > Actinopteri > Cypriniformes > Danionidae > Danio > Danio kyathit. The sequence continues at coordinate 40,872,256 of LR812537.1, read as the reverse complement.
CCTGCTGCTACTGAGGGCGCGTGCATGTAAAAGGCTTTTTATCTCATTTTACACTTGAACAACTAACTGAATGCTTAAGTCTATTTAACTGATTGTATTTTAATTACATTACAACATCGATGGTGTAAAAGGAACCGTATAAAATTTAAAAAAAGGTGACATTAACCGTTCACCGAAAGTTTATTTGTATGTGAAGAAACACTAGCTGTGCATATACCCTATTTAGTGTGGTATTATACAAACATTTAGCAAACAATTTCAAAGTGAAAGTGAAAGTCGTGACATGTGGCCAAGTATGGTGACTCATACTCAGGATTGTGCTCTATGTAACCATACAAGTGCACACACACACCGTCATCACACACCTGGCGCAGTTGGCAGCCATTGTTGGGATATTAGTTCCTTTTCCACCACTTACAATCCCTTCCAGGACTCGAACCTAGGACCTTACATTCATGAACTTTTTAAGCATTAGGCTATGGCTGCCTCAAATTTAGATTAGATTAGATTCAACTTTATTGTTATTACACATGTACAAGTACAAGGCAACAAAATGCAGTGTAGGTCATACAAGGAGTGCAATAGCAGCATGTGCAGTATATCAGTAGCTATAAAGTGTAATTATAGTTAAGTCAAGTCAATGTTTACTTATAAAGCGCTTTTTAAAAACAAGTGCTTACCAAAGTGCTGTACACACATACACTATCTAAAACAAAGGACAAATACAACAGACTTAAGACTCTCATATGGTATTAAAAGCCAAAGAGTAAAAATGGGTTTTAAGGCTAGATTTAAAAACAGAAAGGGTTGTGGCCTGCCTAACATGGAGAGGCAAATTATTCCAGAGTTTTTATAGAATTATAGAAAAAACTATTGGTGATATTTACAGATGGATGTACTATGAACATTATATACAGGTTGTATTAACTATGAACAGAGATTTACAATAAATGAATATATGTACAGGTTGCTATTAATAATCAGAAGTATGCAGATATGAATAGAATTACAAATGTACAGTTGAAGTCAGAATTATTAGCCCCCCTGTTTATTTTTTTCCCCAATTTCTGTTTAACGGAGAGAAGATCTTTTCAACACATTTCTAAACATAATAGTTTTAATAACTCATTTCTAATAACTGATTTATTTTATCTTTGCCATGATGACAGTAAATAATATTTTACTAGATATTTTTCAAGACACTTCTATACAGCTTAAAGTGACATTTAAAGGCTTAACTAAATTAGGTAAACTAGGCAGGTTAGGGTAATTAGGCAAGTTATTGTATAGCGATGGTTTGTTCTGTAGACTATCGGAAAAATATAGCTTAAAAGGGCTAATAATTTTGACCTTAAAATGGTTGTTAAAAAATTTAAATCTGCCTTTATTATAGCCAAAATAAAACAAATAAGACTTTTTCAGAAAGAAAGAATATTATCAGACATACTGTGAACATTTCCTTGCTCTGTTGAATATAATTTGGGAAATATTTAAAAAAAGAACAAAAAAATCAAAGGGGGGCTAATAATTCTGACTTCAACTGTATATGTGCAGTGTACATAAACAATTCAAGACGAAATAGTGCAACGTAGTGCAATAAATATGTGCAATTTTAATTGTGCAAATATTAAATAATTCAATAAATAATGCAGTGTTTATGGGGAGTGTAAGTTATGAGGAGAGTGTGAAATTTAGGGCTGAGTAAAATGTGTTTGACCATTGGCGTCATTTATGCACAAAATGCAGTCTACTCTAGAAATGGAGCAAGTTATTTGCTTCAAACCAGTGTTTATAATGTTGTGATTCTCCTCATAGCTGGTTGGTTTGGTTAATCTCCTATAACATTGAAAAAATGACCAAGCACTAATGTACATATATACAGTAGTCAATGTTTAAAGTGGATAAAAAATGGTTTTCTAAAACTAAAATGGGTGCTGTTCTTTAGTTTTAGGACAACTTTTTGATGAAAGGCCTAGCTACTGTTGACTACTCTAGTGTTTCCCGACACTGTTCCTGAAGGCACACCAACAGTACACACTTTCAACCTCTTTCTCAAACACACCTGAATCAACTCATCAGAACATAAGAAGAGACTCCAAAACCTGAAGTTAATGGGTCAGATAAGGGAGATATGCAAAATATGTACTGTTGGTGTGCCTCCAGGAACAGGGTTGGGAAACACTGCACTACTGTATTTAATTATTTACTGTGTCCAAGTTAAAGCTCATATTTTGACATTTGCCAGTTGAGAGAGCTCATAAATCTCAATGCAACATTTTTTTTTTTAGTTTACATCGTAATCTCAAACAACGCAAATGTGCTGCAGGGCTTTTTGTTAATTTGTTTATGTTCATTTACATCAGGAAGGGCACCAGCCTGAGTGTGTCTTTGTGCGTCTAGACCGAAAGCGTCTGTCTTTGTGGCAAAGCCCAATGGCAGCCATTAGTCAGCGCACTGGAAACTAATGGTGCACCAGTGTCCTCCATCGCTTTAGCTGGACGGCGAGTGCCCGAGGACAGCTTTGAGGCTACCAGAGCAGAGTTTACCGCATGATCTGTGGCCTTTGCTTTACAGGCAGATCACCACTCCATTTTACAGAGAGCGACGGAGCATCTGAAATGAAACATGCATTATTCCAGAGAGCAGATGTTGGGGTCCTGGAGCAGCAGGACAGCCTCGGGCCCTGTCTGGTGTCAGTGTGTGTGTGTTTTTCTGGATGTGTATATGTGCGTGAGCAGCTCTCCTCTGTCAGACCACTTTGTTAAAACAGAGCTCGGCTTTTCCTCTTGTTTTGCTAACCTCGTTTCGCACAAACACTCCGCTGTTGTTTTCATACATCAGCGATGCGGGAACGTCACGACACGTCTGCTGTGCCCGATCCCTATTTGTGGGCATTTGTGCCGCCTGAATAGAGAGAATGGGCTTGATTGACATTAATAGCAATGCAGAATATCTGTCAGTGAAGAAAATATCACACAGTGGGAGCCGCAGTGGAGAACCGAGAGCATGATGCCGGTACTCTCTGAACATACATGCCATATGTTAATTAGGAAGTCTACAGTGATATAATTACTGAAAGGGAATATTGCCTATGGTGAGAATATCTCTCCGGGACCTCATGGGGAACGTAAAGGAAGATAAAGTAGGTGTGCATAAATTTTAATTTACTAGGCTTGAAAACGGGAAGAGTAATGTTGGCAAATTCACTCAGGATGATCTATTGGAAAGCCGGAGGTTTATTGCATTTCTCCTTTGTCAGACTATTTAAGCTCCTATCAAGCCCTCGTGCACAAACATGCGCACATTAGGAACGCTTCAGTAGCTGCGTTACAGATTAGATCTCTTTAATTGGGTTTCGTTTGACCCGTTTCTGAGATTTCACCGTAATGCATCATGGCATCAGTAAAATAGCGCTTTACCCACTTAAATATTGTCTGCATAATGAATTTACCTCGTTCACCTGCAGTCGCTGTTTATCTTAGGCAGCATGAATTGTTTATAACACTCTAAGGGGCTTCATTGTCACCTTGGACGTTGACAGATCAGCCATATTGCTTCATAATCTCTAACATGGAAGTAACTGGGATGAGCTTACTTTGATTGTGTTTTTGCCCGAGGCTGTCCTGCTCATCTCTTAAAGCCGTATCCATTCTCGCGAGTCCATCTTTATTGCCCAAAACATCACTGGTGAGGGAACACCACTCTGACCAACAAAAGAGACGTTTCCTAAACTTTTTTTTTTGTTTCTTGCCTTACAAAAAAGGTTTGATAGTGTATTAAATTCATTCATTCATTCTCCTTCGGCTTACTCTCTTAATTATCAGGAGCTGCCACAGCGGAATGAACTGCCAACTATTCAGGCATATGTTTTACGCAGCGGATGCCCACAACCCAGTACTGGGAAACACTCTCACATTCACACACACGCACCCTCATACACTATGACCAAATTAGTTACTGGAGCAAGTCTTTGGACTGTGGGGGAAACCGGAGCACCCAGAGGAAATCCACGCAAACAGAGGGAGAACATGCAAACTCCACACAGAAATGCCAACTGGCCCTAGCCGGAACTTGAACCAGCAAACCTCTTGCTGTGAGGCAACAGTGCTAACCACTGAGCCTCCATGCCTCCCCATTAAATAAAACAATGCTTGTAAAAAAGAAGTAAACTTCTGAGTATATTTTTTTCTTTAAAAAAAAGTACTCAGAAAATGATATACTTTAACAGAATATAAAGGGATAGTTGGCTCAAAATTAGCATTTGCTGTGAATTTATGCACCCTCAGACAATCCCAAGACCATTAAAAAAGATTATTTGATGAAATTTTGGTTTTCGGTGTTTTATAAAATGCAAGTGAATGAATACCGGGAATTTGAGAGTCAAAAATATTGGTAAGAATTTATTTTGATGGTCCCTATTGCACATTTTGTGGAGTAAAAGTTGCATTGTAACTACATGCCAATTAATTCTCATTTGAGTATTAGTAGACTGTCTGCTTAATATCTGCTGATATGCTCCTTCAACAGACACTTAACTGACTATAACAAACTTTCCAAGTACGTCACCTTACACTAACCCCAACCCCAACCTAACAGTCTACTTATAATCTAATGAGAATTAGTTGTAACTTAAATTTAACAAAATGCGTTAAAGGGACCATCAAAATAAAGTGATAACAAAATGTTTACTAAATTAAAACACGTGACTCCTAATACTGAGATGTTGAGGTAGTGGAAGATCTGATGTAATATACATGTATGTGTATATAAAGCAATGCTATGCATAGCAAAAAGGAATTTGCAGTGTAGTACAATTAGAATTAACGTCAGATGTTAAAAAATAATAATAATCTCACTACTGTTAAACTTACAAAGTAAGTACTTTACATTTGCTTTAGTCAAATAAGTGCCATCTTATTTCATTATCTGCATTTTTAAAACATTCATTTTCTTTTCAGCTTAGTCCTTTTATTAATCAGGAGTCGCCACAGCGGAATGAACCGCCAACTTATCCATTCATTAATTTTCTTTTTGGCTTAGTCCCTTTATTAATCTGGGGTCGCCACAGTGGAATGAACCGCCAACTTATTCATCATATGTTATTACGCAGCAGATGCCCTTCCAGCCACAACACAGCACTGGGAAACACTCATACACTCTTGCATTCACACACATACACTACGGCTAATTTAGCTTATTCAGCTTAGTCATTTCTGTGTGGAGTTTGCATGTTCTCCCAGTGTTCGCGTGGGTTTCCCCCAGAAGTCCAAAAAACATGTGGTATAGGTGAATTGGGTAGGCTAAATTGGCCGTAGTGTATGTGTGTGAATGAGTGTGTATGGATGTTTCCCAGTGATGGATTGCAGCTGGAAGGACATCTGCTGCATAAAACATATGCTGGATAAGTTGGCGGTTCATTCCACTGTGGCGACCCCAGAATAATAAAGGGACTAATCCGAAGAGAAAATAAATGAATGAATGTGTTCACCTATAGTGGATGTCTTTGGACTGTGGGGGAAACCCAAGCACTCGGAGGAAACCCACGCCAACATGGGGAGAACATGCAAACTCCAGACAGAAATGGCAACTGACTCAGTTGGGGCTCGAACCAGCAACCTTCTTGCTGTGAGGCGACAGCTATACCCACTGCACCACCGTGTCGCCTTTTTTTATAAAATTTATTCATTCATTTTTTTTCAGCTTATTCTCTTTATTAATCCGGGGTCGCCACAGCGGAATGAACCGCCAACTTATCCAGCATATGTTTTTCGCAGCGGATGCCCTTCCAGCCGCAACCCATCTCTGGGAAACATCCATACATACTCATTCATTCAATTTCTTTTCGGCTTAGTCCCTTTATTAATCTGGGGTTGCCACAGCGGAATGAACCGCCAACTTATCCAGCACGTTTTACGCAGCGGATGCCCTTTCAGCCGCAACCCATCTCTGGGAAACATCCATACAAACTCATTTACACTCATACACTACGGACAATTTAGCTCACCCAATTCACCTGTACCGCATGTCTTTGGACTGTGGGGGAAACCGGAGCACCCGAAGGAAACCCACGCGAACGCAGGGAGAACATGCAAACTCCACACAGAAACTCCAACTTACCCAGCCGAGGCTCGAACCAGCGACCTTCTTGCAGAGAGGCGACAGCACTAACTTCTGCGTCGCCCTTTATACACACTCATACACTACGGACAATTTAGCCTACCCAATTCACCTGTCTCGCATGTCTTTGGGCTGTGGGGCAAACCGGAGCACCTGGAGGAAACTCACGCCAACACAGGGAGAGCATGCAAACTCCACACATAAATGGCAACGGACTCAGTCGGGGCTCAAACCAGCAACTTTCTTGCTGTGAGGCGACAGCGATACCCACTGCACCACCGTGTCGCCTTTTTAAAAAATATTCTTATAAAATCTGAAGTGCACATTGACAGTAATAAAATTAAGCACACTGCTTTGTATCAAGAGAAAATAAATAATGTATACACAAAAAAAGCTTTGTTGCGTTTTAAAAATCAGTTTTTAACCCAGAGACTCAGTTTGTCCACATTTTACCTAAATTTGAGTTGACAGTCCAGCATTTGAAAATCTAAAATATTCTCCCTGTGACAGATCTTCATGTTTTAAAAACCCTTGACTGTCATAAGGTTGTTTTTCAATTTTACCTTTTACTTCTTGTGAATCGTCTTTTATTATGTATGTATGTCTTTCATTTGATCTGATCCTGTCACTTCTCCACCCCCTCTGAATATGATCGGCGTGGGTCGATTTTCAGTCCTACAACCAAGCCCTGTTATCTTCCGAGTTCAAGTATTAAAATTAGCATCATTGATTGGTGTATTGGCCTGCTTCTGAGAAGGGGAAAAACAGCTACTCAATACCACGCAGTGAACCACTGTCAAGCTAAGAAGAGCTCTCTCCAATCAGGGAAATCTATTGTCTGGCATCTTATGCTGAATGAGGGCTCTCCTATTGAGCTGCTGGCACGACACCAAGGCGTTGTCAACATGATGGTTGTACAATCAATCTGTCGCAGCTCTCATGTGGGCCACTAGGGGGCACTGTGTCTCTCTGGTAAACTGACTGTCCTGACTGAAAAACACTGAGGCTGAGCCAGTGAAAGCATCTAAGAGGATGAGAATACCATACGCTAGACAAAATGGCTGAGGAGGAGGAGGACTGGAAATGTGCCAGAATTTAAGCAGAAAATATGATTAATCAGGAAGAGTGCAAGTGGGATTTTAAGGCACTGCTTTATCCTTAAATTGAAGGTATGTGTGTAGAGTGAAAAGACGTTTTCCTAGGACTGTCCTGTATTTTAGCTCGATGTTTTGTTTTGCATTTAAATTCTTTACTGTGAGCGCTAGTGGTTTTTGAAAATAGTAAAATAAAACAGCACAAAAATACAACTTCTTAAATGTGCCATGCCTCATGTTATCACAGATTTTGTGTTTCAACAGCAAAACAATGTCAATAAATGTCTGTTAAACTATATATAACATGTTACATCCAGCAAACACGTAAAATTTTAAACAATCCAAATAATAAAACTTAATTTAAATGCTCTTTTTAGGTTTTACAGAAAGTTTCCAGAATGTTGCGAAGTGGTTCATTCTGGAAACATTCTACAAATCAAAAACTACTATTGGAATAACATTTGGGGAACATTAGATTAAAGTTAGAATGTTCTATGAACCAAAAAAATAATGTTCTATTAATGTTCTGTTTGCGGAATGAAAACCTTCAAAAATAAGAATGTTCTAGCATTCCCAGATCCAAAACCACATTCCCAGAATAATCTGGGAATTAAAAGTAAGCTGGGGATTTACCTCAGGAAAGCCATTCAGCATCCAAAACTCATAAATGGCCAAACATTATTCTAAAAAGGAGCATTTTTCTGAATATACACACTATATTACCAGCATGATAAGAAAATGTAACCTTGTATTTAACTTTACATATTGATGAAAATGTGGCTAATTCTCATGAATTCATGCGATTTCAGTCATATGAAAATGGAGGATTTTTTATAAAGAGGCATGCCCTTAACTATCATTCATGATGGAGCAATTCATACCAAAATCTACAAACAAATAAGCTCAATGTTTTGTTTTGTATTAAAATTTTTCATTGTGAGTGCTAGTGGAAAAATAGTACAATAAAACAGCACAAAAATGCAACTTCTTAAATTTACCATTACTCATGTTATCACTGATTTTGTGTTTTAACGGCGAAACAATATCAATAAAAACCTATGTAACATGTCACATCCCAGAAAACACACAAACCTTCCCCCTAACATTAATTTAAAAAATAAATAAATAAACGTAATAAAAATGTTCTTTTTAGGTTTTTCAGAAAGTTTCCAGAATGTTGCGAAGTGGTTGGAAACATTCTACAAATTAAAAATTAGCATTGCAATAACATTTGGGGAACATTAGATTAAAGTTAGAATGTTCTATGAACCAAAAATAATGTTCTATTAATGTTCTGTTTGTGGAATGAAAACAAACTTTTGAAAATAAGAATGTTCTAGCATTCCCAGAACCAAAAACATGTGTTCCCAGAACCATCTGGGAATCAAAAGTAAGCCAGGGATTTACCTCAGCAAAGCCATTCAGCATCCAAAACTCATAAATGACCACAAATATTCTAAAAAGAAGCATGTTGCTGTGCATACACATTGTATTACCAGCATGGTCTCACAAGAAAATGTAACTACGTATGTAATTCTACATATTGATGAAAATGTATCTAATTCTCATGTATTCATACAATTTCAGTCATATGAAAATGTATGATTTGTTTAAAGAGGCATGCCCTTAACTATCATTCATGATTGAGCAATTAATATCAAAATCTACAAAAAAAAATAAGCTTGATGTTTTGTTTTGTATTTAAAATTTTTTATTGTGAGTGCTATCTTCTTATTTGTCTCATGTTATCACTGATTTTGTGTTTCAACACTGAAACAATATCAGTAAAAACCTATGTAACCTGTGAGATCCCAGCAAACACGTAAAACATTCCCCTAACAATAAAAAAAAAAAAAAGAAAAACAATAAACATAATTAAAATACTCTTTTTAGGTTTTCCAGAAAGTTTCCAGAATGTTTTGAGGTGGTTAATTCGGGGAACATTCTACAAGTCAAAAACTACTGTGGGAATAACATTTGGGGGAAAAAAATAATGTTCTATTAATGTTCTGTTAGCAGAATGAAAATGTTCTAGTGTAGCAGAGGCCAGCTAGTGAAGTGCTGTGCAGGTAAACCTCACTCCTCTGACCTCTAAAGGTGCTCTAGCAACAGACGCTAGAGGCCATGGTCTTTAGCCTCCTTGTTAGAGCAACCGACTCCCATGCGGAAAGCCGCTGGTTCGATCCCAGCTCGGAGCGCGTTGGGTAGTGTAGGACCGGCAGAGTTACACTAGCATTCCCAGAACCAAAAACATATGTTCCCAGAATAATCTGGGAACCAAAAGTAAGCTGGGGATTTACCTCAGGAAAGCCATTCAGCATCCAAAACTCATAAATGACCACAAATATTCTAAAATGGAGCATTTTGCTGAGCATACACACTATATTACCAGCATGATCTCTCAAGAAAACATAACTATTTTACATATTGATGAAAATGTGGCTAATTCTTACAAATTGACAATTTCAGTCATATGAAAATGGAGGATTTTTATAAAGAGGCATGCCCTTAACTATCATTCATGATGGAGCAATTCATACCAAAATCTACAAACAAATAAGCTCAATGTTTTGTTTTGTATTTAAATTCTTCATTGTCAGCGCTAGTGGGGAAATAGTACAATAAAATAGCATAAAACCACAACTTCTTAAATGTACCATGTGTCATGTTATTACTGATTTTGTGTTTTAACAGAAAAACAATGTCAATAAAAACCTGTTACATCCCAGCTAACATGCAAAACATTCCCCTAACATTAATGTTCGACAAAAAAAAAATAATAAACGTAATTAAAAATTTTTTTTTAAGTTTTCCAGAATGTTGTGAGGTGGTTGGAAACATTCTACAAATTAAAAATTAGCATTGGAATAACATTTGGGAAACGTTAGATTAAAGTTAGAATGTTCTATGAACCAAAAAATAACGTTCTATGAATGTTCTGTTTGTGGAATGAAAACAAACCTTTAAAAATAAGAGTGTTCTAGCATTCCCAGAAACAAAGACAATCTGGGAACTAAAAGTAATCTGGGGATTTACCTCAGGAAAGCCATTCAGCATCCAAAACTCATAAATGGCCAAAAATATTCTAAAAATGAGCATTTTGCTGAATATACACACTTTATTAACAGCATGATCTGACAAGAAAATGTAACTATTTTAAATATTGATGAAGAAGTGGCTAATTCTTACAAATTCTTGCAATTTCAGTCATATGAAAATCATGATTGAGAAATTCATACCAAAATCTACAAACAAATAAGACTGTACAAAAAACCAAAACGTGTTTGTGAGATTGTGTTGATTTCGCACACACGTTTCCACCTGATCCAGTATTTCAGTCTGAGAAATCTGGCCAAAATCAAAGCTAGAACTTACGGTCTTAAAGCAAATGTGCATCTGTGTTTTACATTATTCACAGCAGCCTTAGTATATTGATAAAAAGACGGCACATATTGCCACTGAGAAGCATTGGAGCCATGTGAGCTTTGTTTTTCAGTGTGGGCTGTGAATAAATGAGAGTAAGTGTTAGACAGAGGCTTTGAGGTGAAGATGAGGCTGGATCATCATCGGGCCTCTCCTCATTAGCTGGAGCGCCACAGAAAGACCCTTTCGCGGTGGCAGTTTTGGGTCATTCGCCCCTTTTTCCGAGTGTAAAAACACCTCGTGTTGTTAAGAGCAAGAAGACACAGAAGAAGCGAAAGAACTTCAAAGAGCAAACAAGCTTTAATCTTGTTTCGTGCTCTTTGAGAGTTTCAGCACTGACAATAATGACTGTAGACTATCCATAGGGAATTATAAACCTGGGCCTCTTTCGCACTTTTGAGAGGCTTTGTTTTCCTCGGGAAAGTTGGTTTTCAAGTTTTGTAATTTGAGACAAACTACGGCGGATGCACTGAAACAAACAAGCCTTTGATGCACTGAAAGAAAATGAGAAAGAAAAAAAAGGTCAGTGAATGGTGTGTGTGTGTGTGAAGACACTGACGATGAGCTCTGATGCTCCTCTGTAAGTCCATATTTATATTTAAAAAAGAAATGAAATCAAAGCTGAATTGCCTTAAAAGGCTGCATTATTAATTAGCACACGTTATGTACTTCATCTTTCTAATCGTTCATTAACCCTAAATTCACTTTATGAGATGACTTTTTGGTCTTATTAGGCCGTACTCACACTATGTACAGTTGCCTTGAGTCGGGCCAAAGCACGCTTGTCCCCCCCTCCCGTCTCCCCCGACGGCCCACACTCACATTACATTCGGGCCTGGGCGTGCTTCCGTCATCGATGACGCGCTGCTCAGTAAGCGCTCTCGCTCAGCACAGTGGAGATTTCTTTAGTTATATCGTTTAAGTCGTTGGATATGCAGTGACACGCAGTGTAATATTTCGCCGAACAGATAAGCCACTTTTGACGCTCATAAACAATCATAAAGTCCTCGTGCTGCAGGAATTAGGAAGTTTGCTGAAGGCGCAGCTGAAGTGCAGTGAGGGGTTTGCGTCTTTAATAATCTACGACAGTTTGCGTTCATTGAACAGTACGAATGATTAATTAATCCATATGAAACAGTCCCTTACAAGTCACGTCTCGCTTTCAGTTTCGGGCTCAAGCACGCTTGCACTCACACTGTAAGCGTACCGCGCCTGAGCCCAAGTGAACCGCGCTCTGGCCCACCTCTTCCAACCGGGCCAGGGCCGCCCAAGTGAAGCGTGCCTGAGCCCGATTCAGAGCACTCACACCTCTCAAACGATCCGGGAAACGGGCCTGGGCACGGTTCGGATAGCATAGTGTGAGTAAGCCCTTAGTCTAAGCCTACAAAATAATGTTTACCAATTGTACACTGTAAACCAGGGGCGGACTGGGAAAGCATTTTCAACCGGGCAAAAGTAACTGTCAGTCAGGCCACATCTGATGCGATCTAGAAAGTGAAGAGCAGGGAGGGGGCGTGGAGATGCGCGGCAGGCCAGAGTGCCGGTGGCAGGCCAGATTGACTGTCAGGCCACCGGGAAATGTCCCGGTGCTCCCTATGGCCAGTCCGCCCCTGCTGTAAACAATTATACAATCAATTAGTTCTGACAGCATATGTTTTTAGGCCATTGTAACTTATTAAACTAAGTAATCATGTTCTAACTTAATTTTATGAGTTAAGCAAGCTGTTTTAAGTCAGTTTAAGATAATTTAAGTTCAATGGACTCATAAGGTTAATCTAATTCAGCTTAAAAATTTAAGGCAACCAGGATTTTTTACAATGTACCACTTTAGAAACTACTGCTTGCCAACAGTAATTGAATGCTTATTAATGTAATAAAACAGTCAACAGCACATAATAATAGAAGTTTTACCACTAGGAAACGTCCTGATGCTGTTGAAGGTGAACTTGACCTCTTCAAAGGTCTTCCGTGTTGTTTCAGGATTAAGGATTTCCTCCAAGTCCTATTTTTTCTCTCTCCTTGAATATCCTGTTTCACCTAGAAATATGTCACATTGAAGTTAAAGTTAACAAAAGATTCCACTGCAATATATATGGGTCAACAATTTTTTTGGGTGCAAATTTTACGATTTAAAGACACATACTAAAATATCTTTTAAAATAATAGTCATTGGATGATATACTGTATTTGAAATTGTGATTATTTCAAATATAATTTTGGGTATAATGTTATATATTTTAATAAGTATGTATAGACGAATTACCATGTTTGTAAACATTCAGGATGCACGCGCAGCGAGGTTGCAGAAAACGGGAGCACTAGCATTTACAGCGAGGGAATGACATCCGATGCTGTACAGAGTTTGTTGTTGTCTTAGAAATAAGTTATATTGATTACATATTATATATATTATTTACATAATGCTTTCAGAGTATTATAACAGCTTGTCACCCAGTGATAAGCACAGTTATTCGGCAAAATGAACGTTAAAGTTAGCGGCGTTCGTCCGACAAGTCCATGTACGATAGCACCCAATGGATATTGGAAAAGACGAAATGGCCAAGCATCCAGCCTCAAATATACAACTATCTCATTGAAACTCCAAGTGTTTTTACAAGAGATAAGTTAAATGCCTACAAGTCTTTGAATGCCTACAATTTTGTTCTGTGTGGTCATGTGCAAGAAATAATGTTCCATGATTACCAGATTCAAAACTTTGTAGTGCTAAAAACCTAGGTTCTGCCTAGCCAAAGACAAGGAAACAAGGCCTGGGTAATTCAGTGTCCGCAGTTTAATTCACCATATTTAACTGTTTTTGCTGAAATCATTGCTGTAATCAAAAATGAGTATTGTGTATGATTCAGCAAAGCGTGAACTTGCCTGATATGAAATGAGAACTGCAGAGTTGAGCATTTTTAATTAGGTCGTCACTCCATTCAGCTCCCTTTTAGACAAAGACGTTTGCAGTCGAATTTGGCATCCTACCTCACAACATGGAATGTTTGCTATTGCAACCGGTCTCTTTTTGCAACCGGGAAACAGTGTGACGTCATGTGTGACGTAGGTTGGTAATTGCTCTATATAAACTTAAAAGTTCAAATTATTAAAAAAAGTATACCAAAAAGACAATAAACTGGTGTGCAAAAAAAAGAAGGAAAGAACATTATTAGAAGTTAAGTAAATTTGGCTTGTCATCACATTTATTTGATATTAACTTAACATATTAACTATTAACATAACAAATTAAGTCAAACGTCATTCTTTTAAACAACATTTGTTCCCATTTTAAAATATTTCCGTAACATAGCTTGACGTTTGCCTCAAATGCTTGTAAAAGAGCTGATGATTCCACCATTCTGTCATGATTACACTTTTTTTGGTTGAAGTTTTTTATCACATCAACATATACACAGATCAACTTCAGAATCATTGAATGAGAAGGTCACTATGATTCCGTCATCAAAAACATAAAGAAATATAAATGTTTAAAGGTTAGCAAAACATCGGAGTGCCAGTGCATGATTGTAAATGTAAAAGGTCACAAAATATAGTAATAAATAATTAAACTTTAAAATAAATCTAAACAGGTTAAATGGACCCAGAATGTAATACATTGGTTGCTTTATTTTGCCTCAATATAAAGCCGCGGTCACACTGAACTTTTCGCCCCATAGACTTACATTCATACTCAAGTGAACTGTGACCTGCAAAATCGCATTGCGTAATTGCACGAGACCAATAGAAGATCAAGACATGACCTCTTTGTACAGAAATTCGATAAATCCATTTCTCCATGTTTTCATATTGTGACGCAGTTTTTTAGAGAAATGGAATATTAAATGAGATACAGTGGGTGTGGCGTGTTTTTTTCTACTGCGAGCTGACTGGATGTGGTAAAGTTGGCATTTCATTTAGAAAGATCAAGAAAAGGGTTTCGGAAGAGTCATTACAACCTAACAGACACCTTCTCACCATTTCTGTTTGTTGTCAAAACTGGCAGTTGGAGAGGCGTGGCTAAGTATGTTAGCCATGCCCATTACCTCAAAAATCACGTAATCTGAGAATTTAACTGAAAACAAACAGGAAGTGCATTTTCGTATATTAATTTTACATTACAGGGACAAACTTTTTTTTTTCTTAATGATTTGCAAAAATGAATTGTTCACCACAAAACTAGCAACGTGAGCAAACAAAATCATACGTTTAGTTTTGATTTCATTTGTACTTTAATGTCTAATCATCTTGTCTTATCCTGCCCCGTACGACAGAATTGAGCAAACTCAAACTCTTGTGTGACTGCGGCTTAACTCCACATTTTTAAATATCATACTGTATATAGTACCTCACTATTCCCAGTCAGCATATTGTCTTGACCATGGCCTGCCATCTGTTTTCTCCACTAGTCCCTGATGGTTCACTGGCCTGAGGACGCTGCTGAATGTGAGAGGCAGCTGACACCAGCACGACCCAGGTAGAGGCATCTGTACGCAGGATTTTTTTCTGGAACACACCGCGCCTGTGGCTTTCTACCTCCACGGGCTCAACATCTGTTTCATATGGAGGGACACGAGCAACGTCCTTGAGGAATATGTCCGCTGTATTCATTAATCTCTCTATTCCAGTACCACAGCATCAGTCGTTGGCCCGTCATATGTTACATTTACCCTATCACACTGCCATATGTCTGGGCTCACATGTGCATGCGCTTAGACTGAAGATGAAAATGCGATTTTGACATTCCACAATCATAGCAGATCAATCTGCTTGTTAAGTTGGGTTGTATATACAGTATTACACTTTCCACGGTTAAGCCTTTGCTTATTTTAATTGAGAAAACTCAACTGCCATTCGTTCATTCATTCATTCTCCTTCAGCTTAGTCCCTTATGTATCAGGGGTCGCCACAGCAAAATGACTCGCCAACTATTCCGGCATATATTTTACACAGGGGATGCCCTTCCAGCCGCAACCCAGTACTGGGAATCACCCATACAGTTTTGCATTCACACACACACTTATACACTACAGTCAACTCAGTTTATCCAATTAACTAAAGCCCCGGTCATAGCACACACTTTTTATTGTCGGTTACGAAAGTCACTATGTCAGATTATGCAAATTTTTTCTTGATAAAATCTTGATTGTCATGGGTAAATAAATGTGCCAGACTACACGTTCCTTCACGACCAGTCATCCCGTGACGTCTACAACAAGAGTTATTTCCCAAAGCAGTCACAGGTCTTGCTATAACGATATTTCGTATCTCAATTTCAATTTTTTTTACCTTATTTCAATCTCAGTAAACACTGATGCTTGCTGACAACTAATAACTACATTATTTAAGGGCATTCCTTACGACATGGATAGGATCAAACTTATGATTCCTTTTAAATATCAAGATATTTTCTTTGAAATCTAAATGTATATTTTCCTGCCAGGGTTGCTTATTAAACACTCCCTCACCTGAACTTGCTGCGAATGAGATGAAGAAAATGAAAGCACATCAGCACAGAGGATAAATCAGATGCTCAAGACATAATCTTTAAAATAATCACATATTAAAAAATTATAATATATTAAATATATTATATGACAGAGGTTTGTGATTCAACAATTACAGTGAAGCATTCATTAAATCTTCATTTTCCACAGAGTGAAACAAATCATCCACCCATATAGTTGAGTAGTGGACGTGCACAAACAAAAATATAATTTGTATATTTTTCTTGGAAAAAATATCTTTTTGAAACAAAATTCGTTTGCTATCATTTTTATCTTAATTTTAATGTATCTTTTGTTGGTCAGTTATCTATAAACAAGATTAACGAATAACATTTGATGTGAAGCGCTTCAAAACAAATCCGCTATACAGTATGTGCCAAAACACGAATTGCCATGAGATTGTGTTGGTTTGTTAAATAAAATAATAATCTAGCCTAAATAAAATGAATGTGAACCATTCACAGTTTCAAAGAAGCCTGTATTAAACTGTTTTCACTATTAATGACAAATTTGAATAAGCAGGAAATGCTTTTGCAATGTATTCGCACACTGAACATGTTCCCAGATTACCTCAGAAGAACAAAGGGTGAGAGAACTCAGAAACCCGTTATGAGAATGGAGATGTCTGCATATTTGTGCCAGATAAAATAGCTTGAAACACCTTAATATTTTAGAAAAGGTAGTTAAAGTTTGCATTACAAATGATTGATCTTATCCACCCGTGACCCACCCATAAGTAAATATGCAGCCTATTTTTTGATTACCTGACCGCTGAGATAACCAAGAAATTATGTGCTCCTATTGCACAGTGTCACTCATGTGACGGAACTCATCGTGAAGAACGAGAAAAAAATTAAACATGCTAGACTTTGTGCGACTTGTTAGACTTCTAATAACATTTTTTTTGCATATAGTCATGGTGTAAACTACATTCCAGACACTAATATTTAAACGATTTATTAAAGATGAATCACTGTTTGAGCATCTGAGATTAGCCATGAATAATATAAACATTACAATCATGTTTTTTATTAATATTACAGCAAACTGTTTTTTTTTTTTTTGTTGAACATTTGTTGCTTCGCTTTTGGCATCTGAGTGTTTGGACCCAGAAACTGTGATGTGAGATGACAGATTTAGCAAGCGGATTGACTGCCATATTCTTCGCACAGTGTACAGTAGGTCACTTGGTTTTTTATTTTTATTTCAATCAATCTAAATGTTGAATTTGCATATGGATTTATTGCATGTTGTGGTGGTGCAGCATATGGTTGGTCTGGGTTTACTCGAGCAGGTGTGTTTGTGGAAGGAAAGCGCTCCGATCGCTGGTGACGGGCAGCACTGCAGCCGTATGTGCTGGATCACTGCCAGCCTAATTGGAGCACCTGGTTTAAGTCAAACCCCTCAACCCACCCATTAATGCTACTGCTCTGTTAATGCAGCGAATGTTTCCGAAATGGGATGATGAAGACTCTGAGCCATTGATATTCTAGTTTGGAGGTAGTGATGAAAAAACTGAGATTCGCTTGTGTGGTTGTACTTTCTGATAAAAGTTCTTTATTACCATCTATTGGCCCGTTTCCACTGAGTGGTACAGTACGGTACGGTACGGGTCACCTTTATTAGGCTTGCGTTTCCACTATTAAAAGGGTACCAATGGTACTTTTTGGGTGGGCGTGGTGTACGACAGAAAGCTTAAGTCAAAGTCATTCTTGCTCGAGAAAATGTCTACAGTAAAGCTGTACGGGTCATTCACATATCAAATTTGAAGCACTTCTCACAAAACATATTTTTTTTTTACACATAAATACTTCTGTATAAATGTTCATTAGTAACCTTTTTATGAACATGATTTGTTTATAACTGCAAATCAAGGATGTAACATCTGCAATTGTATAAAATAAATAATTGCAACATATATGAACACATAAAGACCCTTAAGACCCGTGCACACCGAGACGTTTTTTGCTAGCGTTTTCCGTCGACGTTTAACACCTCGTGACTAGATAAAAGGGCGCCAATGTGATCATGCACACCAACGTGCAAAACGGCAGGCGCAAAAGCGTCATTTAAAAAAAAAAAAACGCCTCATGCTCGTTTATTTGTTTTGACGCGCCGCGTCAAAACCTTCTCCACCAATCAGATTGCACTTTTGTTCACATGCACGGAGCTGCTGAAGTTACAGTAAACAGCACTTGGAGGCGCTCAAGCGCAAAACTGTCAATGTGAGCGCACATTAAAGAAGATGGCCAGAGGCGATATGAACGTGGAGCTGCTTATTGCACTGCTGAACAATAATCATTTCTTCATCGCTAGAGCTGGAGCTGCTACTTGAACCATCCATAACAACAAGCGTGTCAACTTTTTCTTCTTCTGTGTTACAAGCGGTTGTCAGAAGCTTAAAGTTGTATAGCGCCATCTAACGTCAAGGAGTGATTTTGCATACTCTTCTGCTCAACGCCTGTGGGGTTTGAATCCGGAAAAACGTCTTAAAAAATGCTGACGAAAAACGCAAACGAAAAGCGACCCGATGTGTACGAGCCTTTACAGTCTCTGATATGTTACCAATTACAGAAAAACTACACACAGCACATATTTATTTCTTATTTGGGTTCAAAAACAGCATGCAACATATAGCCCACAGTCAGTGCAAACCTCTCATCTGTATCTTTAATCTTAACCAGCACATGTAACCTCTTGTTAGAAAGTAATTCCGTCATTCAGAATTCATAATAGTCCAAAAGGTGATGATGATAGTTAAACATGGCATTTTGTTCATGTTTTAGGTTGCTAAAAGATTCCTTTGCTCTTTTGTTTTTTTCCGGCTTCTCCTTTGTTTTTCCGCGCATCACTCTTGCTTTTGTTCGTTTCTGAAAGGATCGGATGTCAGAAGCACTTCAAAAATCATGCGCATGTTATTATCATCAGCTAAAGAAGTTTGTTATTATTTCAAATAAAGACGCGCGACGAGCGCAAGAGAGAAAGCGAAACCGCTCACACTTTAGACAGCCTTGTAAAAAACTATGGGGCACAGGGTAGATTCTGCTGTACTTCTTGGCTTTGTGGCTGTTCATCAAGATGACGACAAAGTTTGTTTGAGCTCTGGTCGACCATGGCTCGTTATTATAGGGATATATTATTACGGTCGAATGTGTGTGCTTGGCTGTGTAATTAAAACATAGCAGTTCTTTTGTTTGCATTCTGGCTTGTTGCATGAGCAAGTGACGTATCTCTGTAAACCAATAGTGTTCAGTTGAGCGTCTAGCTCCGCCTTTTGGTACTCTTTGTTGTGCTAGGTACCCTTTGCAAAAAGTGGTACGGTACGGTACGGTTCGCTTTTAGGTACCTTTTGACAGTGGAAACGGCCATAAAAGCGTACCGAACCCTACTGTACCATACCACTCAGTGGAAACGGGCCAATGGTTCCATAAAGAAACTTTAACATCCTTGGGAACTTTTCATTCTACAAAAGATTCTTAAAGTAGAAAAAGGTTCTTTAGATGGTTTTATTTAGAACTCTTCACTAAAAGATTCTTTGTGGAACCGAAAGGGGTGGTTCTTCTTTGGCTTCTTGGTGATAAAGGGTATGCATACATAATTCACAACTGTACATTATTCACAATATCCTATGGATGTGATTCCATACTGTTATGTCAGGAACGGGAAGTTATTTCTGTCAGTATTTCTTTACTGAATTGTATTTTATTTGCAATCACAATGCTTTGCTTGTGTGGCGCTCAGTGTTTAGTTGGAGGGCTACTTTCCAATATAGTGTTGTCAAAAGTATCTAAAGTATGACATTTAAAAATCATCCATTACCTGCTAACATTTGAGCACTGTTTAGCTTGTTGTTAGACACCGCTGATTGGCCATTGTGTTCACATCGTGATGCATGCGAATAAGGCGGCGCAAATGATGCCATTTGTGCAAATTGAGCGTTTTGTGCACTCAAGTTGGAAAATCTGAACTTTAGTAAACATTCGCGCCTCGTTAACCAATCAGGAGCTTGCTCTTGTAGGGGCGTGATTATGACGTAGCGCCTGCAGTTGGTGTCCCGAAGGGAAATCCTCCTGCCGACACTGGACGACAGCTCATCAAACTGGGCTCAGCTCAGTCGGAAGCACCGCTGAAAGCTTCTATCATCCAGGTGTAGTTTCTGGAGGAGTTTATAAACTCACAGAGCTGGGTCCACCCATAGACTGTAAAAGATATGGACGTAGTGTCCGTGACGTCACCCATAGGTTTCTGAACACTGCAAAAGAAGCCACAAGTAGGCGCGGCCAACCGTCGCCATTTTGTTAGCGCGTCATCGCACCAAACGCGGCATACCAAATAAGGGCAAAGAGGCGGAGAGTGAGCGGAGCTACAGACACGTGCTGGATTCTCAGCATTTTGCTTGGACCTGGAACAGACTTATTACTTTGGGAGAACGTTTAATACTTCATTGCCTGTGACTCGTTTGTGTTCTGACCACATGTGCTTGGTTGTACACTATATTAATAAAGTGTTTAGACTTTTAAAAACACTGTTGTAACACATTGAGCCACTAAACATTGTTCTTATGACGTTTTTCGACAGGAGGAAAACGCGAATTACTATCAAACACTTCAGATATAGTCTGTGTTAGTAAATGCAAGGCTGTTTATAAAAATCCAGCACTAACACTGTATGACAACGCTTCCGATGACTGTTTTATAGCCTACAGCTAATCAATCTGTCAGATTCTGGAGTGCAATACTGGTCTAAAGAACATTTAAATGATAAATGATCTTAAATTAAAACAAATACATTTATAGAGATGGTATATAAGCATATAAATTCCCTCACCTGTGAAATGGAGGCAACTTGAATGGTTTGTAAGCACAATTAAGTCCACACAGCATGCCATATCATCTGATAATTGCAGGAAATAATTCCAAAAGGCAAATGACAATGTAAAGAAACATTAACCAAAACAAATACACGATTTATATGCCGAGCTCAGCGGCTAATTAGCCAGAATCAGCTGAGGTGACGAGACAGTGAGCAGCGAGGGGTAGCTGTCACTCAAGTGGCCACGCCCTTAATTATGCAAACTTAATATAACCTAATAAAAACGAAACGGATGAGTTATAAAACAATTCAACCCCCTCAGAGTTGTCATGAAGGGTAATCATAGCTATATGCACCAAAGCCATCGTTTGTACCAGGCTGTAAACATGTTTTTATCAGCTGTAAAAATGGCCAATTTACCAATGCAGAAAGAAGGCCCTTGGACTTCCTGGAGCCAGCCCCCCAGGCGAGTCGATGAACTGCAGTTTTAGTTACTTCCGTATTGGCTTCCCGAGGGAGAGCGGGAGGTTGCCGCTTGGGTCCACCTCTGAAAAAATCTACTGTAGTGCACTCAGACACAGTGCCAAATGAATCTACGCTGTTATTCAGCATCCCTAAAGCACATAAAGCACAGCTACTCTCTCAATAAAATCCATGTTTGCCATTTAGCAACGAAGCTAGAGTCACTGGGCAGACAGAAGTCCCACCCATGACGTGAATCCACATCTATTGTGAAGTTAATTTGACACACAATGACTCAAAATGACTTACGCGATTATTTACGCAGGAATAGCACAATTTATTTGCGCATGCTTCATCTGGTGTGAACACAACATCAAAATGAGAATGGACCACTGAATACAATTTAGTCATTAAATGAAAGAGTTACGAATTGCCGTGACATTGGGTTGGAGTGTTCTGGTGATGTTTTTTGGTTATGTAGAAAGTGGTTACTTGTGAGCGCCATGTCGGTTGTTTGGAAAACAATAATAAATGAGACACACTTATGTGCTCAAGTGGAGAATCTATTGATGATTTATTGACCATTTTCACACCTGCTGGGATGCTGTTTTTTAAGTAAGCAAAGTGAGCTTTAATGATGAAGCTCCTGAAAGAAATGAAGCTTTGGCCTGGATTTTGTTCGTATATGATGTCACACCAGTTTACCAGCTTGTTTGAAATATATCAGTGCCTTAGGTAGAGATGACCCAAAAATCAAAATTAACTCATCATTTACTCACCCACAAGTGTTTCCAAACCTTTTCTGAGTTTCTTTCTTCTGTTTTGGTCAAGGGCAATGCGGTGGCGCAGTAGGTAGTGCTGTCGCCTCACAGCAAGAAGGTCGCTGGTTCGAGCCTCGGCTGGGTCAGATGGCATTTTTGTGTGGTTTGCATGTTCTCTCCGCGTTCGTGTGGGTTTACTCCGGGTGCTCCGGTTTCCCAAGTCCAAAGACATGTGGTACAGGTGAATTGGCTAAGCTAAAATTTACCTTAGTGTATGTGTGTGAATGAGAGAGTATGTGTGTTCGTCAGAGATGGGTTGCAGCTGGAAGGGCATCCGCTTCGTAAAACATGGTTCATTCCGCTGTGGCGACCCCGGATTAATAAAGGGACTAAGCCGAAAAAAAAATGAATGAATGTTTAAGTCAAAAGAACAGTGTTCAACAGAAGAAAGGAACAAGTACAAGCCTAAATGATGGCATAATTTTCAATTTTGCGTGAACTATCCGTTTAAGTGTTCTGTGATTCACTAATCTTCCTTTCTCCTGTATTCACAGGTTTCTCTTAACAGACTGGCTTCATCTATAAACATCTGTCTGGAAATGCCAACTTGATGTGTGTCACACAAATGATCAGCGGAAAAAAAATTCCAGCATGATCCATCCTTGACGCATTCAATCTAGTAAAAAGAGGAAAAAACCCTCTTCGACAAGTCTGAATAAATCACTCTCGCTCAGACAGACAAAAGACCCTCTGTAAATATTTATCAGGAATCTATATAATTAAACGGGCAAGCGCGTTATGTCAAATGTGTCAGGTCCTTCGCAAAGCTGAATAATACAGTGGAACAGCTTGGTCAAACATTTGTTTTAGATGTGGGTGGCATCAGTCATTGTAGACGAATAGATGGGGCAGAGAAACGCGTCGCTGGAAGGAAGCACAGCCTATGAAAAACAAAGATGCATAATACTGAAGAAATTACAGAGGGTAGTCAATCTCTGCATGATTAAGGCAAGCATGGCATTGAATGTGAGGGTGCAGCTACGGTTCGCTCGAGGGGAGAAAACGAACATGGTTTGCTTGGCATACAGAGTCTCATTTACATGGGCTACTGTCACACATTTATCTTGTATCCGCAGGGCAAACGGTGAATACAGCCGCACATCCACATTGCCTACAGGTACCCTGAGCTAAGTATGCCATAGTATTTTCTTCTGCATCACTTTTTGAATTTGCATTCCTTCAGTATAATGTAATAGAACTCAATGTAAGCTTCCCTCCCGCCCCAAAATTTCTTTTATTCCCACATTCCAGAATTTAAAGTCACATTGAAATGGGCATAGATGTAGCTTTGACATTTTGATTAAAAATTAAGCGGTTGGATGAATTAATTTACATATGACTGGTTGAATCATTCACAGTAAGATCTAGAATGAGCATTTATAAAATATAACTCAGAAGAACTTGCTGTGGGTTCATTTAGAGTTTTCAAATTTCTATTTCCAAAACCACAGCACGGTGGCCCAGTGGCAAGCACTGTCGCCTCACAGCAAGAAGGTCGCTGGTTCAAGTCTTGGCTTGTTTCTATGTGGAGTTTGCATGATGTTTCTCCGGGTGCTCTAGCTTTCCCTACAGTCCAAAGACATGCAATAATATTGAGTAAAACTAAATTGTAGTAGTGTGTATGTGTGAACAAGAGTGTATGGGTGTTTCCCAGTGCTGGCTTGCAGCTAAAAGGGCATCCGATGCATAAAATGCTGCGTAATTAGTGGTTAATTCCGCTGTGGCAACCACTGATAAATCATGGACTAAGTGACCGTTAAAGCAGCAGTATTATGTTTTCGACCTTAAAGGTGCAGTAGGTTATTTGCCTAAATGCTAACCGGTTAGCACAATATCTTTCAAATACAATCCCTCCCCTACCGTACAAAGCCTGAAATCGCGAATGCACACATTAAAGAGGACAGAGACCCACTAGATCAGGGATGGGCAAACTTGGTCCTGGAGGGCCGGTGTCCTGCATATTTTAGCTCCAACTCTAATCAAACACACCTGAACATGCTAATCATTGCCTCCAAGATTACTAATTATCTTTAAGCAGGTGTGTTTGATTAGAGTTGGAGCTAAACTGTGTAGGACACCAGCCCTCCAGGACCGAGTTTGCCCAGCCCTGCACTAGATCATGTCATTTGCCAACTTTATATTACTTTATAATACTAGAATTCTGAACACAAAACTGTATTATATCTAGCATGTTTTCAGTTGTGTAGTTAGCAAGCAAAATGTGCAATATTTCACGCATGCAAGGATCGCTGGACTCACTCTCTCATGCGCTTTGTCCTAAATCGACTACTGTATGCTTAGTGCTTGGCTGGCGCCATGCAGGAATTACACATTACTAAGCCATACTTACATGCTATTTCAGACCGAATATTCAAAGTAGCATGGTAAACAATATAGGGAGCGCGTCACAGGCTGTCATTGTTCAAAAATGAACCAATGTGAATATAAAACCAACTTCACCTCAGTAAAGCAGGCTAGGCGGAACAGTGCTATTTACTGATGTTTTGTTATTAAACTAAATAAAATCTACATTATTGATGCTGTAAACGATACCTTATGAAATTGAAAATAGTCACATCAATCTATCGCCGGAAGATTTCAGTGGCTGAACAACACTTCTGTGCATATAACCCATTCATAACACAACATAATCTACATCAGCTTTGTGTGACTAAATAGTTTTAAAACATAACATTACCTTTCTAAAAGAAATACTTCAGCCATGGTGTCGACCGTCCTCCAGTGTGCAAAAGTAACTCCAATATTGATTCAGGATTTTAACAAGATTTGATTCAGCATTTGTATTTACCGATGTCACTCATGTCCACAGCGCCCATGCTCGCGGATCTGCGTGAACAAAGGTGCGCAGTTGTACATATCTGCATTTGCTGACAGACAGTTTGGGCTACTTATCAGAATTATGGAAATTATCGGCCTGACAAATTTGAATTGGATGAACATTTTTTAGTCTTATGCCGTACCCAGAATATAAAAATACATATAAATACATGTAGATCATTTACTTTAATCAGTATTATTGGAATGTGAAGAGACTTTCAATCAGCACAACAAAAAATGTTTCTGAAGACAATCACCAACTGTGCCTTTAAAATAATCTCTCTAAAATTATATAAATTTGACCCCAAAGCTAATTGTGACTAAATTATCTATTATAGAACCTACATCAACAAGCCAAGTCAGACCCAGTAATAAAACTTATTGTTGGAAGAAGTAAAGAAAAAGTGAGAGACTGAGCAGACATGAACCTGAACATGGATTTGTATAAGATGGGCTTACTCTAGATGGCATGCGCTGAAAGAAGCAATTAACTGCCATGTGATGATATTTGTGGAAAATAGTGTGACACAGGCTGTTTTGCCTGGGCGGTGGAAATGGTTTCCAAACAAGGTGTCAGATCACTCCGGTTCTGTCACGTTAGTCAACAAATACATGTAAGCTGTGCTACTCACAGAGAAACGCAGCAACAGTTTTAGGACACAGGTAATGCCGAGTTCGTGTCACGGATGTTTTCACACTGCATGACTATCTGGGCTAGTGTTCCGTCGGTGCTTTGTTTACACTGCAAGATGTATCAGCGACAGGGTGGTTCACACTGCATGACTTTACAATAGGAAGAATCGCCGACATTTCACAACCAAACACACAACAAATCATGAAAACAACGCGAGGTCACATAATATATATCTTGTTATTAACTACATAATGAGAAAGAAGACGCCTTTAGTGGGGTAGAAAATGTACTTATTTTGCTCACCTGGCTTTGAAGGGAGCAATTTCTCTTAAACTTTTTTTATTTTTGTACCCGGTTGTGCGTATTGCTCAGATGACACGTCAAATAGACACGGTGCTCCTGCCAAATTTCCAGGAGTTTTTCCTCAATTTCTTGGGTCCAAATAAACTGAAAAGGAGCGCCTTTAACTTCTCCCCCAACCTCCCGCTGGCCTGCAGGTACCCAGTAGTGAATGCTGCCCTCTCATTGGCTGTAGGTGATCGTTGATGCTATTTTCAATCAGAGCACATTTTACATGGCATGATTTGAATCGCGATTCTCTCAGATCACGTCTTTGATAGTTCATATTGTGTGGTTGTTACTTGCGTAACGATTTCAGGCATTTGTTGGCGATTTCTCAAAACCTGTCGCTGAGTCAAAATCGGGACTAAAATCATGCAGTCTGAACTTGGCATAACAGGAAACTGGAATTAGGTATAAACAAAGGGCATGTCAGCTCCAAATGGGTGGGACTTCAGCTCCGAGTAGGCTGTACAAACCTCCTGAGGATTTTGATTGATTTAAGAGTCCAACCTGTTGTGTTTTATTATCATCTACCCCTATCACAACTCTAAACCTACTCCTTACAGTAACCTGTTGTTTTTTATTAATGTCTACATTTACCACAAGCCTAAACCTACCCATTACAATAATGAGAAAACAAAAATTATTGTTTTACAGCATCACAAAAATGACACTTCTCAGTTGCTGCAGCTGTAACACTTCTTTCCATAACCCTTACTTGCGATGTAAGTCCTTCCCACTTGGAGGTCTCTGGGCTACAGCAATACACTGTATATATATTTGGGAAATACTTGGGAGCTTGTCAACCAATAAAGTGGAGCCGTGAGGGAAACATGCATAGAGTTGGTTTAACATAACTTGATGATACTTAAAATTTTTGATTCATACATTCATTAATTTTCAACCGCTTTTCCAGGGCCGGGTCACGGGGACAGCACTCTTAGGAGAGCACCTCAGACTTCCCTCTCCCCACACTTCCTCCAGCTCCTCCGGAGGGATCCCGAGGCATTACCAGGCCAACCGAGAGACATAGTCCCTCCAGCGTGTCCTGGGTCTTCCCCGAGGCCTCCTTCCGGTTGGACATGCCTGGAACACCTCCCTAGGTAGGCGTCCAGGAGGCATCCAAAATAGATGCCCAAGCCACCTCAGCTGACTTCTCTCTATGTGGAGGAGCAACGGCTCTACTCCGAGATTCTCCTGGGTGACAGAGCTCCTCACCCTATCTATAAGGGTGCGCCCTGCCACGCTTCGAAGGAAACTCATTTTGGCCGCTTGTATCCAAGATCTTGGCTGTTTCTCAATATGTGTTCTTCAGCGGTCTTGCGTCCTCGTGTTCTCGTGAAATGTCATCATCAGCTGCCAAAGTTCAGTTCCAATACTCAAGACCACAAGAACAGAGGATGCGTGAAACTTTCCGGATGTGTTCTTGATATCGAGGACGCACCGATGCAGACTTGAGCACCGATCTCGCTCTAGACGTCCCAGAAGTCATTGCGACTGGAGGTGGGAAGTGCAGCATTTTATATAGGTATATTATTAAAGTTCAGAGATATAACTTATTTACCTCAAGAGTTTTCCTAAATGAAACGGTGAATATAAACATTACCATGGACATCTTAATAAAGGAATAAACACATTAAGGGTGTTTGTTTGCTGAAATTCATATTAAAACCTGTTTTATTTATATTGTGCAACGTATATTTGTAAAGTCTTTATGCATAATATATACTGTGAAAAGGGGAAAACAATAAATCGCTGTATGAATGCTGTAATGTTTAAATAATTTTTCATTTAAAACGTGCGAAGGTTACGTGACCATCAGGAAGAACGCAGCATCTCATTCCTCACAGGACGCATTCTCTGTTTTCGTGGTCTCTCGAGTTCGTTCTTCCGAGGACACCTGGCAAGACCAGTCCCTGCAAGAATGCAAGTCTGTTCTCTGCATTCTTGGAATTGGGAAACAGCCCTTGTCTTTTTGGTCATGACCAAAGCTAATGACCATAGGTGAGAGTAGGAATGTAGTTGACCGGTAAATCGAGAGCTTTGCCTTTCGGCTCAGCTCCTTCTTTACCACAATGGACCGGTACATTGACCGCATTACTGCTGCCAATCCGCCTGTCAATCTCACGTTCCATCCTTCCCTCACTCGTGAACAAAAGCCCAAGAACTCCTCCACCTGGGGTAAAGACTTTCCTCCTACCTGGAGATGGCAAACCACCTTTTGACATAACCACCAAATTTTTGATGTAACAAAAATTAGACACTCATACTAAAACTGTACATTTCAAAGCTGTTATGTGTATTTTGTAAATTTCAAGTAAGTATCTAGATGAGAATGTATGTGTCTTTATGTTGTAGGACAAAATGTTAAAATATTGCCAAGTTTCATAAACCACAACCATGCTCATTAATTGAAAATCTCTATTTCAAAACAGCATTAGACATTCCAAATACTGGCATCATTCCTACACCACTCTTTAACCCACCTATGAGCTCCAGCGACTCTAAGATTGTTTCAGTGACTTCTGCACCTGAACCACTCACATTTCCATTTAAAAAAAATCTAAAATTCCAGTAGATTTAGTCCCTGAGAGATTTGAACTCATCCATCTATGCGTGTGAAGGTGAAGATAGAAGAGCGGTGGCATGCGAGACGTGATCTGTCTCACGAGGGGTTAGAGGTGTCATCTCTGCCACTGGATTGATCAAGATGAGTGTGAATAGGGCGACACTCTGCCAATCTTGACAAGTCTTGCTCATCTGCTCTCGATGATCCTGCAGCTGGAATTAATTCTTTTCCCTTTTCTTTTTTTTTTCAGAGGGCCCTGAGCTCAAATGCATATTTCAGTGTGATTTCAAATCTTCTGAGAGGTCTTGGGTGGGATTCCCATGTGAAGATAAGGTACCTTTTAAGTCTCAACACTATAAAAAATTTAATTTACTGAGAAATCAATTCCACATTTTGAGGCATCGTCCGTCCATTCAGTTCCCATTCCAATAGGGGCCACTTTTATCAAGTCTCATCAACGTGTGACCAAGGGAGGCGGTTTATTTGCTTCCTGGAGACTCTGTAGGAATCTGAGCGCTGACGCTTGTCAGCATGAAATATGATTTGGGAGGGTGAGGAGGGTCTTTGGGAGCTTGCTAATTTTATAGGGGTCATGTGCAGAATTCCGAAACCCTTATTAGTGAAACTGGTTGACGCTAAGTGAACGGCAGACAGCAAATTATTGCTTATATTCACAGTCATGCACACATAACATACAACTAACATGCTTCAATCTTTGATATACTCACTACAAAGCTTTGATAGTTTGATTATAAAGAATATTGGAGACTACAGTACAGGCATTTCATTCAATCCAAATTTGAATGTTTGTGATGCCAGCCAAAAAATCCACAACACCTTTTTAATTTAAATAACAAAAATAATCTGATATCCTAAAAAAGCTGTCTACAGAAGTCACTCGAGTTTTTGTTGTTGTTGTTTCATTACAAGCTGATCACACACAATAAAAATACTAAATTAAAGGTGCACTAAGGGAATTTTCTCAAACAATATTGATATTTGAAAGCACCAAAGAAAACATGCCATATCTTGGCATGAACACACTGAACATGTCTGTGCTTCTAAAAACGTAAGACAAAACGCTTATATACAGGGAGTGCAGAATTATTAGGCAAGTTGTATTTTTGAGGACTAATTTTATTATTGAACAACAACCATGTTCTCAATGAACCCAAAAAACTCATTAATATCAAAGCTGAATATTTTTATTTTTTATTTATTTATTTATTTTTTATTTATTTTATTTTTTTTACTTATATAATCTAATTATATAAGTAGTTTTTAGTTTGTTTTTAGTTTTAGCTATTTTAGGAGGATATCTGTGTGTGCAGGTGACTATTACTGTGCATAATTATTAGGCAACTTAACAAAAAACAAATATATACCCATTTCAATTATTTATTTTCACCAGTGAAACCAATATAACATCTCAACATTCACAAATATACATTTCTGACATTCAAAAACAAAACAAAAACAAATCAGTGACCAATATAGCCACCTTTCTTTGCAAGGACACTCAAAAGCCTGCCATCCATGGATTCTGTCAGTGTTTTGATCTGTTCACCATCAACATTGCGTGCAGCAGCAACCACAGCCTCCCAGACACTGTTCAGAGAGGTGTACTGTTTCCCCTCCTTGTAAATCTCACATTTGATGATGGACCACAGGTTCTCTATGGGGTTCAGATCAGGTGAACAAGGAGGCCATGTCATTAGTTTTTCTTATTTTAGACTCTTTCTTGCCAGCCACGCTGTGGAGTACTTGGACCCGTGTGATGGAGCATTGTCCTGCATGAAAATCATGTTTTTCTTGAAGGATGCAGACTTCTTCCTGTACCACTGCTTGAAGGTGTCTTCCAGAAACTGGCAGTAGGACTGGGAGTTGAGCATGACTCCATCCTCAACCCGAAAAGGCCCCACAAGCTCATCTTTGATGATACCAGCCCAAACCAGTACTCCACCTCCACCTTGCTGGCGTCTGAGTCGGACTGGAGCTCTCTGCCCTTTACTGATCCAGCCACGGGCCCATCAAGACTCACTCTCATTTCATCAGTCCATAAAACCTTAGAAAAATCAGTCTTGAGATATTTCTTGGCCCAGTCTTGACGTTTCAGCTTGTGTGTCTTGTTCAGTGGTGGTCGTTTTTCAGCCTTTCTTACCTTGGCCATGTCTCTGAGTATTGCACACCTTGTGCTTTTGGGCACTCCAGTGATGTTGCAGCTCTGAAATATGGCAAAACTGGGGGCAAGTGGCATCTTGGCAGCTGCACGCTTGACTTTTCTCAGTTCATGGGCAGTTATTTTGCGCCTTGGTTTTCCCACACGCTTCTTGCGACCCTGTTGAATATTTTGAATGAAACGCTTGATTGTTCGATGATCACGCTTCAGAAGCTTGGCAATTTTAAGTGCTGCATCCCTCTGCAAGATATCTCACTATTTTTGACTTTTCGGAGCCTGTCAAGTCCTTCTTTTCACCCATTTTGCCAAAGGAAAGGAAGTTGCCTAATAATTATGCACACCTGATATAGGGTGTTGATGTCATTAGACCACACCCCTTCTCATTACAGAGATGCACATCACCTAATATGCTTAATTGGTAGTAGGCTTTCGAGCCTATACAGTTTGGAGTAAGGCAACATGCATAAAGAGGATGATGTGGTCAAAATACTCATTTGCCTAATAATTCTGCACTTACTGTATATATATATATATATATATATATATATATATATATATATATATATATATATATATATATATATATGAAATCACACTGAAATACAGAGTGCTGTCACCTCACAGCAAGAAGGTCACTGGTTCGAGCCTCGGCTGGGTCAGTTGGTGTTTTTGTGTGGAGTTTGCATGTTCTCCCTGCGTTCGCGTGGGTTTCCTATGGGTGCTCCGGTTTCACCCACAGTCCAAAGACATGCGGTACAGGTGAATTGGGTAGGCTAAATTGTCCGTAGTGTATGAGTGTGAATGAGTGTGAATGTTTCCAAGAGATGGGTTGCGGCTGGAAGGGCATCCGCTGCGTAAAACATGTGCTGGATAAGTTGGCGGTTCATTCCGCTGTGGCGACCCCAGATTAATAAAGAAACTAAGCCAAAAAGAAAATGAGTGAATGAATGAATGTTTTATGCAGCGGATGTCCTTCCAGCCGCAAGCCAGTACTGGGTAACAGAAACTGTTACAAACCCCTCACATTTTAGAGAGACTGATGCATGATTGCTGCATTCTGCACTGACACCCAAACTGCGTTTACCTGCTCCGCTGGTTTGTTTTTGTGTATTTTTGATGCCTTCTTTCCATCCTGAATCCATGGAGCACCTGCTGGGTGCTCGTGCTCCCTCACCCCTCCCTCTGTGGCCTGTGAGAGATGGATGGCTCATCTCTCTCGCGGGCCCACGTCCAGGTGTGGAACAGCTGGGGAAGACCGTGGTGGGGGGACAGCAGAGATCAGGATGGGGGAAAAGCGCAGCAGGAGCTATAAATTGCGCAGGAACTCTGGGTACTTAACACCGGCGTGTCTCTCTAGCTCTATTAATCACACGCAGGAGCTCAGGTGTGTCCTGTCACTCCTCTGGCCGTCAGCTGCACTTATTCACCTCCAATCCGTCTCTTGCTTTTTCTTTTGCTCTATATTTCTCGTCCTTCCACTCCTCGTGCCGTCACTCGGGGCGTTCAGGAGGGAGAAGGATGGGGGTTGGGAGGCCAGACGGAGCCCTGCTGATTTATGACCTCTCTCGGGTTGTTTATTTGCTGGAATGAAAGGCACATCACCGGCTTCGCCACACTGAATTTCTCACATCCTCCATATTCGAAGTGATCAGTGCAGTCGTAAGTGCGAGAGGAAAGTTGAGTAAGGGTGCAATGAGGATATAAGACCACTCGCTTCTCTTTTGGTTTGAAGTGTACTCCTGTGATTGACTCACTCGAAAACTCAACCCAACAGTGTTTTTAACGTAAGAGTGGAGTAAACAGAATGTTATGCTGCTTGATGTTGCAAACTGGTATTTCTTCTCATATTTGAATTTGAATTTTATAAACTGAATAGTTTGAAGTGCAGTTTTTAAATATGAATTAAAGTTTTCATTAATAGTGAAACAAATATTGTTGATAAAGTCTTCAAATAACAAAAATTTTAATAGTGTTTAACTTGAATTTCTGCTGCAATTCAATTCATTTGACCATTTCTTGTCATAACGAATATTAAAATCTGGTCTAAAGTCCAGCGCATAGCACATTTGTTATGCACCTATACGGCTCCAAATGCCTACGCATTGCTTAATACTCACAGGATGTACAGAAATACACAAATATATTTACATATAAAAAAATTAAAGGATTAAAATGTTATAAAAATTATTATTGACTACAGAGATATAAAAAACACTACCTCCATGCCTCATCTCGGGGGGCTTTTTTCAGTTTATTCAATTTGCATTTGTATATTATTATTAGTATTTGCAGTATTATTTATTACAAGTTTAGATTTGTCCATCTGTCGGGTTTTGGAGACGTATGCGTCATTATTTGGGGCATAAGAACAGGACATGGTTTTGGATATAACTCAGTTTTTTGACCACACTTTGTTACTATTGTTCATTTATTCGTTTGCTGGAAATTAGAACAGAATTTAGAAATAGTTTTGAAACAAATCTTTGAGCTTAATAAACAAAATTAAATAAGTAGGCTAATGGATGTCTTCAGTGGAGTGCGTACAACACTGCTTCCTTATCCACAAAAGTAAAGGAGTAAAGTAATGAGTAAAAGTAAAAAGGCAGAATGAAGGAGGCACATTCTTTATTTTGGCGTTGCAGATGGTTTGTTTAACTGTTTTCTTGCAAGTGAAGAATGAAAATTTTCCGCTTACAAAGTCCGCCATGTAAATAGCAAATGCGCCATTGCGTGATGTAACTGACTCTTAAAGGGAATGTGAGATGAGACTCTGATTGGTTTAATGCACGTTATTCAAAACACACACATAACCCATTAAGAGAATAAGCACAACCCTCTTAGACCATGCGCCGCGGCGCAGACAGTATTTTCCCATCCTTAAAATAGCAAAAGTGGATTCAGACATGCCCTTAATGCTTTTGCGCCATGCACTTTAGACTTTGCACCTAGTTCGTTAAAATAAAGCCCTCATTGAGTACGTTTACATGGACACCAATAATCTGATTTTAATACGATTAAGACAATACTCTGATTAACAAACATAGTCTACCATGTAAACAGCGATTTTTGTGGAATTAAATCTGATTAAGGTCATAATCGAACTAAAGAGAAATCAAATTAAGACATATGTAGTATGCCGATTTTAGTCACATTATTGAAGTGCAGTACAGACATGTAAACATCTTAACTGAATTTTTATCATCATGTAGGACTTTTCGCTCCGTTTTGCGACAGGATAGTCCACACACACACACACACACACGGCTGTTTGACACTATTCTTTGCACCTACCGAGTCAGTGAAGGACCACAGACACACACACCGTGAAATGCGGAGGGTTTTTTTCTTCCATTAAGCGTGCAGTATCAAATTCCATTAAAACAACACTCCTCCAACAGTTCATACTTGCATCCAATGTCTCGTTTGTCATGGGGGGCATGCATTAAATGTCCCGAATGAAAGTGAAAGTGCCGAACTCTAGTTAAAATCGACAAATTAAAAATGAAACACCTGAAATTACATGAAACTTTGAAGTAAATGTGGATAGTGCTGCAACGCAATGACGTTAATCGAATTATGTGCTATAACATGTTAAAACGGGATCATGAAAGGAACATTCAAAAAGCAACTCATGTAAACGCCTTAATCTTATTACTGTCTTAATTCGATTCAGGCAAATAATTTGATTACTGATGTCCATGTAAACGTAGTCAATTCATACATAGAGACTCATTTAGTACCCGAGATGAATCATATGTAATTGAGCAAATGATTTGGGGTATATTTAAAGGATGACATTGTACTAAAACAGATCTGTTTATCATTCCTTTGTGTTTTCAAACTGTTCTAAAAACGACTAAAACATGCTGTGCTATTCCAGGCCAGTAGTTGGTGATGTCACTCTGTAAACACTACACACCTGTGTGTGAATGCAAGAGTGTATTGGTGTTCCCAGTACTTGTTTGCGGCTGGAAGGGCATCTGCTGTGTAAAACATATGCTGGATAAGTAGGCGGTTCATTCCGCTGTGGCGACCCCTGATTAATAAATGGACTAAGCTGAAGGAAAATGAATAAATGAATGAATGAATGAATGAATGAATGAATGAATGAATGAATGTTTCAGTCACTCATTCCACTAACTGATTGCGAAGGCCTGTTCATTCATTCATTCATTTTCTTTTTGGCTTAGTCCCTTTATTAATCAGTGGTCACCACAGAGGAATGAACCGCCAACTTATCCAACATACGCAAGCAATTCACCTATAGCGCATGAAACCGGAAGCACTTGGAGGAAACCCCCACGCGAACACGAGGAGAACATGCAAACTCCACACAGAAATGCCAACTGACCCAGCTGGGGCTCAAACCAGCGACCTTCTTGCTGTGAGGCGATCGAGCTACCCGCTGTGCTGCAGTGACGCCCTGTTTTAAAATAAGAACGTTTAATATTTTGTAAAAATCATGTAAAAAAAATGTAAATATAACTGAAAAGCGGGATTTTACTTAAGATATCACCATAATATTTGATTCTAAAAAGGGAAGATACTTACTGCATGTTGCGTAGCACCTGACCCAGCTGCTCCTCTGTATCGCCTCTTGCTGGCAAACTGAAAGTCGCATTTATCAACATAATAAGCACTTGGAAAAACACAGTGTACGGCATCTCTGTTTACTCTGAAACTTGCCCGCTGAGATCTCTTTAGCAGTATTTCTCAAAACAGTTTACAAAACAGATTACAAAAATGCATCAGCTGGCTGCAATAATCCGCCGAAGGCAGCCTGGATGGCGTTGGTGTGATATCTCACACGAGAAGTCCTTTCTGGAAGACTATATTAGCAGAATGATGGATAGCACACAATCCCACTCCATGAATTCAGACGCTTCTGCTGCCAAAAATCCTGCTGGGTTGATGGAAAATTCCCGGAACTATGACGATCCGATGGACCCAGAATTGATTGAAACATTACTACCAAGGCCCTGACCGTGCGTTTCTCCATTTTACATTGCATCAAGGTCATAAGATGAGCCACGCGCCTGTTTCACAGCTGCAGCAGGTTCAAGCCAAGGCAACTGACAGTAAGCAGAGCACATCCAGTGAGGTCTAAAAGTTGTGGGTTCCATATGCCTCCTAAAGTTTTATTGTGCACTAGGCTGGCTCTCGTAAACACAAAGTTTGTATTTAAGTCAGCAAGTGCTGCCCTGTGTGTTTAGAGCAAGCTGTTCCTGTGAAGAGGGGGACTCGGGAGCCATGAAAAGCATCAATCATGCTTTAAACACACAGTGGGTAGCAGTCGGCCTGGTCCTCACTCTGCTCTCATTAGCCATCAGTCATCTCAGCTGGGTAAGACCCACAGCTCTGGGCTTCTGGCGTAGTGCACGTCGGCACTTTTCTGGGGTTCACTTTCAGGGGGCCTGCAGGTGATTCTCTTGTGCTGTCTCAATATATGTACAGGAATTGCAGAGGTGTTTCCAGTCCTGACCTGTCCTTATTGATGCACACCAGCTAGGCCAGTTTTTCTCAACCTCCTTAGATTTTTCTCCAAGAAAGTTTTAGATCTCTCTAATCTCTCTGATCTCTCTCTAATTAAAACAGTTTTGTGAGCTCATTATCATGATACTCTGTTAGAAAGGGAAACATCTCTAATGTTCTGGGAGTTGAGTGCTTAAGACTGGAGTTGAGTAACTGATCTAGTTTACTGTTCAAATGTAAAATCCCTTAGTACTGTAGTATGCTTGGTCATATGGGTCAACCCATTAGACTAGACGTGAGGAAGTTTGGTACTGGAGAGCCACTGCAAATCCAGCCTTCATAAAAACTCACCTCAGTTGTAGCTACTAACCAATAGACCTTGATTAGCATGTTCAGGTCTGTTTTATTAGGGTTGATGTAGAACTGTATAGGACTCAAGCTCCCCAAGACCAATATTGTCCACCTTACAAATTCAGTGGTTCTCATGATTCCTTAAGTGAACTCCCCGATTCCATCACCTGACTCCCTCACTGAGGTTATCAGGCAGAGAATGGTCAGAAAAAGAGAAACTATCTAGTGAGTGGTTGTTTTAAAGGTGTCATGTTAATGTCAGAGATCAAACTTGGTTTGACAGATTAAATAACCACTTGTTAAAAGTGAGGTCTGAAGGAGAGCTGAACTGAATGTTCAGAACAGCTAACCTTGAAGCAGATGAACTACAACAGTAGCAAAAGTGCACAGTGGTGCCACTCCTGTAACCTCAAACTGAGGATACAATTCACATGGGCTTCCCAAAATTGGACAACAAAAGATTAGAAAAGATTGCCTAGTCTTGATTTCAGTCTGTAACATTCAGGGGGTAGGGTTAGAATCTGGTACAAACAAAACACAAGCATAAAGGGGGGTTGGGGGTTTGGTGGTTCGTAGCTTGCTAGGCAACCATCAACCGTTTTCTTAGAGAATGACAAGCTGACAAAACATTGCTGTCACTCTGTTAAAAGTTGTATTTATGGGTAAAATAACAAAGCACTGCAGTGTTTGGGTGTCTACTGAAATGAGTATATTCCATACAAGCTGAAGCTGATCGGTCTGTTCTTGTCACGTGACTTGCGGTGCGCTCCTGGAATTCATTCAGTTGTGTGGGTCTGGAAGGCATAATCGCGTCACGTTGCTTGCGCACGCAAGCCACACAGCACAATTGGAAATAACAAACTTGCGCAAACTCTTGAAAAGACGCAATATGCAAACAGCCCCTAAAAGGCCGCCGTCATTTGCGATCTCCAGCAGTTGATCATCTTCTTGTACAGACATGGTGCATTCACCTAATTTGTTGACAAATGTTTTGCGGATCTATTCCTTGACAGTTCACGGGTCTTTCACTAGGCCTTTTTCCCTTAGCAAAGAAACTTTCCAAAGACGTCTGTTTCTTATTCATCTTGCTGCTTGTGGGTTAAATTTGGCCACTCAAGTGACCGAGATGCAAGCGAGAGAATAGGGTCATTTTTCAAAATAAAAGATCGTTCAGACTCAGATAATAAATAAAACGGAAATACTTAATGATTTCTTGTGCGGCCCGGCACCAATTGATCCACGGACCAGTAGCAGTCTGGCTGGCCTGGTGGGTTAGGGAATATATTACTGGCACAGTTTAGGCCCCTGCACATCATGATTTTGCCAAGTACAATGAGATCCTGCATTAACATCTATGTTTATCCTGGAACATCATTTTGGTTCGAAAATGTAATCCATACCTATTCCCTACCTCTCCATCATTGAATCAGTCATCTGCACATCAATAACTGTCTGGTTTGGCTCAGCTACCAAATCCGACCTCCGAAGACTATGTTGAATAGTTCGGACTGCTGAGCGAATCATTGGCACAACCCTCCCTACTCTCCAAGAACTGTACTTATCCAGAGTGAGCAGAAGGGCTGCCAATATCACTCTGGACCGCTCACACCCAGCACACTGCCTCTTTGAACTTTTACCTTCTGGTCGACGCTACAGAGCACTGCGCACCAGAACAGCCCGACACAGAAACAGTTTCTTCCCTCAGGCAATCCATCTCATGAACACTTGATGATAATAATTGTGGAACCATTATCACTACCTGCTATACACTTTTATACACATATAGACTTATTTAACAACACACTTTACATGCCAATTTGCACATAACAGCTGCACATATTATGTTGTATATAGTAATAGCTGTACATACACTTAGCAATTTGTATATTTGCATTCACTTTTAAAATATATTTATTATCTTGTAATTCTGTTGCACTGTAGAAGCTCTGTCACGAAAACAAATTCCTCATATGTGTGAACATACCTGGCAATAAAGCACTTTCTGATTCTGATTCTAAACCAAAGCAAAATTGTAAATTATTCCCAAAATCAGAGGGGAATAATAGTTGGATAACAATCATGTAGAAGTGCATAAACCTAACCGTAAGCCTAAACATAAACGGTAAACGTATCCCTTAATTCTAATTGGCTGATTGGAATGTTGTTCCAGGATCAACATAGATGTTAATCCAGGAAAACATCCATACTTTAGGTTGGCGTTAGGTCCCTAATTCCAATTGAGCATTGTTTAAATGGCACAGTGTACCCAAGTTTTGCTACTCCTTCCCTTCATTACCATAGTGTGCCGATTTTGGGCTGCAAGTGGCAGGCGATTCTGATAGCAGATACACCTTTGGAAATAAAATAATACACATTTTTTGTTAGTTAGTCTTCACTGACTTGTACACATACCTTCGGTAGGCAAGATTTATTACCTACATCCTTGGTTTAAACAATTTTGAAACCACAGTTTATAAGTCCACCAAGAACTATAATGGATTACACATTTTCTCAGTGTAGCAGATTTTAAGACAGTGTGAGAAAGAGCAGCGTTGTTTTATTTTTCACTGGATAAATATAGGCTTGAGCTCTTCGGCCCCTGGAGATAAACGGCAGATATCTTTCTCTTCTTTTTTTTCTATCTTTCCTCACCCTGTTCATCAGCAGGGTGCCGCGGAACCATTAGCTGACATTTAAGCAGTGCTTTTGCCACTGCCGTGCAGCCTCTCTCTCCTTTTCTCTCTGTCGTAGCCCACATCCTCAGTCTAGGATGTCGGTAGCTCGGCTACATGCATCATTCAGGCCTGGGTGGAGATGCAGTACTCCACTTCCTTAATAATGTCATTTTGCTTGAATGGTATTAACAGATTATCCCAGCCTGGGGCAGTAAGGCATGTGCTAGGGAAAGATAACCTTGTGTTCTGTAATTTAATCAAAAATGTTTTCTCCATAGAGTCACTTTGCCCCCTCCATAAGAGCCCTAATATGCTCTCGTACCCCCTAGTTGTATTCCTCTGTGGTTGCGGAGCCAGAAAAAAAAAACTATTACAACAGAGTTTAGCTAAGATTCCTCAACGAGGTGTTTCGAATCACTCAGCGCTTCATCTGTGGACATGGGACTATAAACAGGCTTAGATGAAATCAGATTTAAATCCTCAAATTTAGCTCGGCTGCATATCAAAGAGACACTCTCGCTCAACTCTCAAAGGCAGAGCGTTATTTTCTCCTCCGTCACTGTAGGCCTACAGTAATATTCCTCGCCGCATATCGGCTTCAAAAAAAGCATGGTGAAATTCTGCGACACAGTTTGATTTAGAGGCAAAAAATGTAAACCATTTAGAGGCGAACTCTTTATGGAGTTTAATCCTGCGTTCCATCCCTGGAAGCCGAATTTATATCCCGCATTAGCTATCGTCTCGTCAGAGTATTGCTCTTCTCCTCGCGCGAGCGTTTTTCGGGGGCAGACGACAGCGCTATCACTCACAAGCACATGCACACACGGGCATTATGGGCTTATCTCATCTCGCACAGCCCAGGCTAGGCCGCCGCTCGGTCCTCCGGGCTACTTTACTAATAACCTTTTTTCTTATCAGGCACTCTGCACCTCTGCCTGTGATCAAAGACCCAATTAATGGAGCAGGGAAAGGTGAGGCATTCAAATAATAGAGACAGCTGTTTTTCTCTGTTTGAGGGAATCCATTTGTATTGTTATCGGCGGGGAGCAGTTCTCCAGACCTCACTTAATTGAGGGTCTGTCAATTCTTGCCGCTTGATAAAAAACTGGGAGTTGAAATGCTAAAGGTGGTAAGTGGCAGGAATATCACAGTGTTTCAACTCATCCTCAGCTTTATGATCTCTTAAATGGTAATAAAAGCAGATAAGGGGTTCACAAAAGTGTAGACCTCCTGGAAGAGATTCTCTGAAGGCTTTGTCAGGGCTGAGCGATCGCCGAATGCCAGGGTTCGTTTTGGCGTGGTGCAGGGGGCGGACGCATTTGTAAAGCCTTTCGGCCAGGACGAAGGTAATTGCTGTACTAAATGTGTTGCCTTGTCAGTGTTGCTGTCACATTTCAGGACAAAGTGGGCTGAATATTGGACGTATTAACATTTCAACATTAGGTAAAATGTAAAATGGGGGACATGGGAATTAAGTGACACTTTAAATACAGACCTTCCACGCTAATAGCTTCCCTTCAGAGAGCATTTACTCTTCAATCCCCAAGGCCACTTACGCTGGGTGTAGAAGGCCTTTCACTGGCCTATGAAAGCGTAATTTCACTTCAAGCTTTTCTCGAATTATGTATACATACATACTGAAGCACAATTTACTCAGCCTTTAACAGAACCTCTCTTACTTCCAGTAGTTTTAAAAACAATTACGGCATGCAAAGTAATTACGATTAGTATGTTGTAATTATGATTTACCAAAGCATGGTTTTTTTATGTGGCGGAAATGGGTTTGCATATGGAGGCAGTTCTTTTTCTGTTTTATATAACTGGCTATAATCTGTACTATGGTACAGTGTTTCCCAACCCTGTTCCTAGAGGCACACCAACAGTACATAATTTGGATGTCTCCCTTATCCGACCCATTCATTTCAGGTTTTGGAGTCTCGAGTTGATTCAGGTGTGTTTGATTAAGAAGAGTTTGAAAATGTGTAGTGCACTACTTATCTAGCACATGTTTTACACCACAACCCAACACTGGGATACACCTATACACTCTCACATTTACACACATACACTATGGCCAATTTAGCTTATTCAATTCACCTATAGCGCATGTCTTTGGACTGTGGGGGAAACCGGAGCACTCGGATGCCAACTGACCCAGCTGAGACTCGAACCAGCAACCTTCTTGCTGTGAGGTGATCGTGCTATCTACTGCGCCACAGTGACGCCCCTGACTTTCATTCTTTCATTCTATTTTCGGCTTGCTCCCTTTATTAAGCAGGGGTCGCCACAACGGAATGAACTGCCAACTTATCCAGCATATGTTTTACGCAGCGGATGCCCTTCCAGCCGCAGCCCAACACTGGGAAACTATGGCCAATTTAGCTTATTCAATTCACCTATACCACATATAGTCTTTGGACTGTGGGGGAAACTGGAGAACCCGGAGAAATCCCACACTAACACAGGGACAACGCAAACTCCACACAGAAATGCCAACTGACCCAGCCGGGGCTCGAACCAGCGACCTTCTTGCTGTGAGGCAATCGTGCTACCCACTGTGCCACCGTGATGCTTATACTGTTGACCTTTTCTTGGTATCATTTAGTAAGCAAGCAATCAGCTCTGGAATTCAAAGTTCAGAATGATTATCATTCAGTCAGTAGATAATATTAACTATTGACCATTCGTTACATTTAACTCTATTCTACAGTAGTCAACATTTGAAGTGGATCATCACCTTTCATTAAAGTTGTCCTAAAACTATTAAACAACTTCTATTCATGCCTGAAAAACGATTTTAGTTCACTTCAAATGTTGACTACTGTAGTTTGTATCCATATCTAGAATTTTTGTACGAATCTACTCAGTAAAGCCTAAATTCTAGTTCATTTCGACATATACGCTAGTCAAACATAACCAGACGCAAGCGTTACTTGATGACATTTGCATCACAATAACTATACACTACCAGACTAAAGTCTTGTCGTCGATCCCAGTTGTAAGAGCAACATAATAACTTGACTTCTTGTTGATTATTTGGAAAAGTAGCAGAAGGTCGATTTTTTTGATGAATCATCTGTTGAACTGCATCACAAATACTGCAGAAGACCTCGCATGGACCCAAGATTCTCACAGAAATCAGTCAAGTTTGGTGAAGGACAAGTCATGGTTTAGGGTTTTATTCAGTATGGGGGCGTGCTAAAGATCTGTAGAGTGGATGGCAACATCAACAGCCTGAGGTATCAATACATTTGTTCTGCCCTTTACATTACAAACCCCAGGAGAGGGTAAATTCTTCAGCAGGATAGCGCTCCTTCTCATACTTCAGCCTCCACATTAAAGTTCCTGAAAGCAAAGAAGATCAAGGTGTCACCCAGTCACCAGACACGAACATTATTGAGCATGTCTGGGGTAAGATGAAGGAGGAGGCATTAAAGATGAGTCCAAAGACTCTTGATGAACTCTGTGAGTCCTGCAAGAATGCTTTCTTTGCCATTCCAGATGACTTTATATTCTATACTGTACATTATTTCTATTAAGTCACAAGACTTTTGTCTACGCAAAGTCAGACCTTACTGTCTTAATTAAATAATTAAAAATCAAGGCATGATCATATTTTATTTTGGTGTAATCTAGTCTTTGGTGTTATTATTTGTTGTTCCTAAAACTTGGATAAGCGACAAGACTTATGTTAGGTAGTGTACACTGACCCCCATCTATACGTAAAAAAGTGAAGTACACTAATCTTAGAAGTTAATGATGCATCCAAATAGAATGCATTCTGTACTGTAACATACTTTAAACAAAGACAAAAAGACTAATGCAGGTATGAACATATTTATTACACAGTAAAGAGTACAACAATACCAGAATCATACTGCAAAGATTCACAGACTGACAGACCATTTACTACAGCCCCCCCAAAACGAGAGAATAAAATAAAGAAAACAGATTAAACAAGAAACCACAGTTCAGACATAGTAGACTCAAAACCCTAGAGTATACTGAAACGGTGTGATGACGGACCACACCCTCCCAGCCCACCTGTAACCTGTGGTTCATGTTTCCATTAAGTATTGCACAACGACTTTCATGAGTTTCATTTTTTTTTCACAATAAAGATTTTCGAAGAACCCTATGACTTCCCATCCTGAACCCACCCCACCGATTCATTTCACTTTATGTTCATTTATCATCCCAAAGTTGAATTCACTTTACAAACTGGAGAAAGAAAAAAAAAGCGAAACAAAAAAAGCGCAAGAACACCTGGCAAAAAAGGCATGCGCGTATTCACCAGCCGTTACTGTTCGCTCACGTTTGGTGTGAATTCCCAATAAACACAAACCTAAATGACACCAACATGTGGCCAAGCGTATCTCACAACAGAAGACGGAAACTGGGGGGAAAAGGGGTGCAGGAGAAGAGAAGGGCAATAGGAATATATCACATTTCTCATCTTTGACCATTTATTGAATTATAGTGTATATCAAATGAAGTCAACACTCTGAAATATTTTTTTTTTTTTACTTTGAGTCGACTCAAAGTGATTTGTACGTGTGATAAACTTAAAATTAACTTTTTTTTTTCTTTTCATTTTACATATCCTATTCAATAAGCTTTTTTTTTTTTTCTCATGAGGTCTGCATTGTTACCAAGTAGTGATATGGTTTGCAGCTATATGAGCTTTTAACTTTGGGTTTAAGTCCTGTTCTCATGTGCCCATTTGGTTTGACTAGACCAGTGTCCGCTCAGCGACTGGTGCTCCTAACGTGCTGTCAGAGGTAGAGTGAGACTTTTTGCCACCGAGGAAAAAAGGTTGTAGCAAAACAGACGTACTAGAGTGGGAAGGAGAAGGAGGAGTTTCTTAATGCTTTATCCGTGCTTATTTATTCAGGTCACCCTGATTGAACTCTACACTAACTGCATGTATTTCAAAAATAGTTTCAAGACAGCTTAGCTGGCAGATTCTGTGGAGATGTGGATGGGTGTCTTACACCCTTGATTTTTGGATTAATAACCGTAGCGTGCCGGAGGAGGCCGGAAGTGCGTCCAGAGCCAGCCTCTTCTCCTAAGAGGTCAAAAGCACAGCGTTTAGCACCATGAGCCAGCTAATGTCTCATTCACACTAGCAGCGACGTTGTATTTGCCTGTCGCTCTGGGTGGCGATTTGCTGCAAACGCAAGTTTGAGCACGGAGAATACAACCAGCTTGAGCAAGCAAAGAAGGAGCTCTACTGGTGCTCCTATTGGCTGTCGCTCAAGAAAAATCGCTCTTCATTTGCATAAAGTTGAAGGATTCTCAACTTTGATGCTGTTGCTCAGCTAGGTCGCCGGAAGTGGCTCACTCTCCGTTGAAATGAGTGGTGGCTTGTCGCTTTGCTCC
This sequence comes from Danio kyathit, assembly GCA_903798195.1. Lineage (NCBI taxonomy): Eukaryota > Metazoa > Chordata > Actinopteri > Cypriniformes > Danionidae > Danio > Danio kyathit. The sequence continues at coordinate 40,827,584 of LR812537.1, read as the reverse complement.
TGCGAGTCGCTCGTAGTGTGAATGAGGCTTAAGTGCTCGATCAGACCCCTCTTTCTCTTAAGCCAACAACGAGGTTGTGTCGTTTAGTTTCTCACATGGCTTTTAATCTTGAGCTGAAACACTTGGTTTGGTTATGCGCCGTTCATGAACGAGAAGAGCCTTTTGGGGAGACGAATCCAAACGGAAGGAAAAAAGGACTACTATGAAACGGTTGTGAAAACCTCGCCACGGAGGATCTAGATGTGGAATCCACCTTCCGGTTATTGCTCAGTCATTCAGACTGCATCGTCCACACATCAAACCTTCTTTCCTCAGGAACTGCTACATGGTTTTGAGTGGCTCCTCCTCCCTATGAGCTGAACAGCCCTGGCTCTGGACAGGGGAGAGTTAAAGGTTTTGAAATGTGGCTTCCCCTGATAAACACGTGGAGAAAACAAGAATGAGTCTCTTTTGTCATGTTTAAATCTTGAATAAAATCAGGTTTTGGTCCTTCATGTCTGTCTTTGGCTGTCTTCCATGTTATGTCTTTTGTAATACTGTGTATCCTGGTGCTCTGCAGTGTTAAAGCTGTCTGTTTTTCACCTCTGCATTTGGAAAGTTAGTTTCTCAGTGTCTTTTTTGTACACTTTTTCTTTTTTTTTGTAGAAAACAAAACAACATATACCATAGCGTTCAGTATGCATGTGCATGCGCTGTCCTTAACTATTCAAAGCAAAGTGTTTAGAAAAAATGTGAACAAAAGCAGATCGTGGTGATACTTCTGTTTTGTCTTTTGTCTTTTTTCACTTTTTTTTCATAAGTTTTATCCATTTTTTAACAAGAAAAGAAAATCACAGATATGTAACGAAGCACTCCAAAGAAAACCTATGAAGTGAGGCTCCTTATGGAGAAAACAAAAATGCCAAAAGAAGCATGCTGAGAGAAACCGTGACAGTGCAAATACATTTATGTACGTCCCATGTACAAAAACATTTATGTTAGCATTCCATGTAACATGCTAGTTCTCAGAAAAACATCTGAATGAGACCAAAGTAGCAGCTCTGAGAGATAGCGTTTGCCTTTCGAGGACAATGGGGAAAAAGTTTTTTCTTCTTCTTAGAGAACAACAAGGGGACTAGCACAAACACATACGAATAGAAAAGCAGCTTGCGAAAGATAGAGAGATCGAGAGAAAGAAAACAAGAGAAAATATGTTCTTCCTTTTTGCACCTAGAAAGACTAAAAAGTTGTGACTGTGGTTTGAACTATTAATGCGTCGTCACAATTGTCCAGCACATGTACAATAAATAACCATTGGAGACGGCACAGGACACAAGTGTTTAACACAATGAGATCTAGAAGGGCAAAAAGAAGCAGAACAAGGACTGATGGCGGGACAGGAGAGAGCTCCAACAGCCAATGATTTATGGGGAATTCCTCAGCCCTTTGCTTCCCAGCGGCTGTCACAGTGAGGTTCTGACAGTCCTCTACTGGTGGGCCGACGTCTTCACTTCCTGTTTTGGGAGCTGCATTTGGGATCAGAGCTCAGAGCGCATCCTTCATTAAGCTGTGTGCTATTCAACATCCTCGCCCCTACATTCCTCAGTGAAACAGCGTTTTATTTCTCAGACCATTGACCTGGATATTATCTTGCAGAAGAGGGGCGAACATCTGCGTTCCTTCACAATCTGCTGCACATCTGCAGAATTGAGCGCGTGAGCCAGAAACGCTGTCTACTCCACCACATCCGACACAGATGCCCTTCATGGCAACGACGAACGTCGTGTTGACTTCTTTACAAGGAACGCTGTCTTTTTGTCCTAATAAAAGTCAGAGTCTTTGCTTACATCAGCTGTGAAGTATTTCCTTGGTTTTGTCATTTAAAGTGTCTTTAATGAGGTCAAATAGTTTCATATCCCAGCTACTGGATAAAGAGCTTTGAGAACGGAACAAAGGAGGAGGGGAAACCCAAAAAAATAAATGAAGGAGAGGTCAAATATACTCATCAAGAGGTCCCGGCTGTCTACTCCATTTGTCTTCTTATTTACAAGAATGCAAGAGAGCCACAACAACAATAAAAGACATAACCAACAGTCATCGATAATAGCTGTGGCATTAATAAAGGACAATGAGAATTTCACACAAAGAATATCTTTGCGTTCTCTATCATGGCAAGTCAATATGACCCGAAATGGACCTCCTGTGGGTGATCGCCCAAAGTAAGTACAGTCTTCTCTCTTTGTTAGTGCGCTAGCTTTAGCATTTTGGAGCGAGTGAGGCAGGTGAGTCAGCTTGGACTCTAGCGCGGCGTGTTCTCCACGGTGGAGGGTGTGCCGGGTGTGGCTGAGCGAGGAGTGGCGGTGGCAGACGGTGTGTCTGCTGGACTACCAGCTCCGCTGCTGGGAGTGGCTGAAGAGCTGACGGTGGCAGGGGTCTCACCCTGCTGCTGGGCCTGCAGAGTCTGACCACACACGTGGTGGTGCTTTTCCCAGTCTTTGTGCTGGCAGAAGGAACCGCAGTAACGCGCCGTATTGCAGCCGCTGCAGGTCTCGCTCGCCTTGCGCCCACAATTCCAGCAACTCTGCATGGAAAAGAGGGGGAAGGAAGATTTAAGTTGTGATATGTAAAAAAAAAAAACACCCATGCATTTCTTTCCACGGTGTTATCCCAATTAGGAAATAATAGATGCGTAAATCTTTGAGAAAAACGAGAGCAAGTCTCAGCTCATTAGCAGCAAACATTTCCCATTTGAGTTTAAGTCTAAATAGAGAATTCTGCTTTATTTTTCTTTGGATCTCCCTTCTTTGAAAACACTGAAATAATGAGCTAGCTGGGGAGAGAAAAAAGAAAAAAATGCAGCCATTTTACCCAGTTCCACATGGCGCGATGTGAGGACACATTTGTAACAGGTTAACTACAAAACGCTCAAAGATCACACAGAAACTCAGGTTACCACTGTGGCCTCTTTGTGTTTGTCTCCGGGCCAAATAAGAGCAATTATCACAAAGTCTCGAATGCGTCCCAGAGATGAGAAGCCGCAGTTATAAACGGCTACCGATGAAATCCTCCAGGGAGAGGTGCATAAACATGGCTCGTGCAATTAAACTCAGATGCGTGCCGCCTTTCTCTGCTAACTGATTAAACGAGCCGTACCCCTGCTGTGCGCAGACACTCGCCTGCTCCCTTCCCAATTTCCCACATCCAAATCAGTACCACCTTAACTGTCCACATGTTTCATTTAGTGGAGGAAAAGCGCCGCTCTGCCTGAGGTGATAAATGCAATGTTATATTCCTCGACTCTGCATGACACCAGCCTGCATGAGGAATTATCTGGGACACGCTTTCTCTTCCCCCCTGTGCTTTTCATATGATCTCAATGTTTTCCAAAACATTTACATACTAAGGAGATCAAAATGTAAGCTATGGACATACAACAATCCAACCAAGAGTGTTTGTGTATATCATAAAATAAAATGAATTCCCAGAGATAATATCTAATGCAAAAATAAAATAAACGATGGAATATATTACCATCCCAATGAATCATTGTGCGGTATGTGAATGCTGCAGCTGTCCTCTGATATAATAACAATGTGCGCTAGGCACACAAGCTGTTACCTCACTAGAGTCCTCCTGCTGGTTGATGACTGACAGCGCGTCCTCTGCTGCTTGCCTCCTGGCCTCAGCCACCGTGCGCTCCATCTTGGCTCGCTCGGTGCTGATCATCTCGTGTGCCTTGCGCTCAGCCTCTGACACGGCTTTCTGCAGCTCAGACATGGCCTGCCTCTTCACTTCATTCACAGCCTCTTCTGACGGAAAGAACACAGTGCTTTTAAGTGTCCATGGCACAACGAGAAAAAAAGCAGATAATAGTGCAAAGAGAATATAATTCAGACTATAAACACATCCAGATGTGCTTTGTTAAATAAATAAAAACCTAGCAAGCATTTTTAATTTTTAAAAGATGTCTAATAGATGTCTAAACATAGTCGTCTTGACTAAAACAAGGCTAAATTTGGGCTGTCAGTGAAAATCTAATAGATGTCTAAGAATAGAGCAAAACTAATCATCAAATAAACAGAAATGAATGACTACACATGTAAAGTCTGTCTAATCTGTCTATTTGACGACTAGTCTAGTTTTGGGCTATTCTTAGATGTCTATTAGATTAGCCTTGTTTCAGCCAAGCTGTATACGTTTAGATGTCTATTAGATGTATATTAAACACAAAATGCTGGGAATCATCAAATGACAACAAAACTACCCAAAATATACACGGTCACTGTAAAATTCTCAGTTTGTTTGGATATATAAATAACTTTGATCAGTTTCTGCTAACTATTGATGCCTTTTATTCCATATTTATAATAAAAATGCTGTATTTTTGGCATTAAATGACAAATTGTCAAAATATCAAATATATTTATTAACGTTTTGTGCGGATACAATATCATAGACATACAAAAATAAGCAATACACTGTTCTGCTTTTTCACAACCAATATATAATATTAAATAACACAGTAGATGTAAAAAAATATAGAAAATAAATAACAAAAAAAAAAAATAAAAATAATAAATAAATGATAAAAAAGCTTCATTCCTCTTCTGCTTCAAGATCAACAATGTCAATAAAATTCAACAAAGATTTGCATATTTGTAAAAAGATTTTAAAGACCCTCTTACTGAAAACCTAATTTATTCCAACTTTAAACATTTGTTTTATGCATCTGTCATATGAAGGTGGAGATGTTTGTTTCCACTTAAAGAGAATAAGCCTCCTAGCCAATAATGTGGTGAAAGCAACAACATTCTGGGTTGTTGAAGGCAAATTTGGCCCAAAAGGAATTCTGAACAGTGCTGTTAGAGGGTTTGGAGTGTCTGATATGTTCAAAAGTATCAAATATTTTACACCAAACTCTTCAGAAATGTTTTTAATTCATTTTTAGACAACACAATATAATTTTTTTTATCATCACATTATTTAGTTTATTTTAACCAATAGTCAAATTGATAAATACACCTCTTTATGATTTTATTTTTAATTTGAAATCTGGAAAGAATATTATAATACAAATATTTTACTCAAATGAGTGCAAGAATATCTAGTAAATGCAGAAAAACTAGACAATTTTCAATAGTTTATAGATTGTCTATTTTTATACGTACACTTCAGAAGTTTAGGGTCTTCTAAGCTTCTCCTGCTCACCAAAGCTGTATTTATTTAATCAAAAATACAGTACAAAATGTACAATTGTGAAATGTTATTGCACTATAAAATAACTGATCAAAAGTAGTTTATCATTTAATTTAATCATTTATTCCAGTGATTTTAATGATGAATTTTCAGCTTCATTACTCCAGTCTTCAGAGTCACATAATCCTTCAGAAATCACTCTAATATGAATTATTATTATTATTATTATTATTATTATTATTATTATTATTATTATTATTATTATTAATGGTAATAGTAATAAAAACAATAATGACTGGAGTAATAATTTCATCTGAATCAGAATCAGTTTTATTGCCAAGTGTGCTTCACACACACAAGGAATTTGTTTTGGCAACAGAAGCTTCCAGTGTACATAAAGATTGACAACATAAGAAGAGTGACAACACAAAATTAAATATGAGAAAAGAAAAAGGTGATAAACATTAGACATTAAACAGAGATGCACTAAGTAAAAAAAAAAAAAAGTATGAAAAGTACTTTCAAAGTTTCATTTGAAAGTACATACAATAAGAAAACTGTTATTCAAAATTGTAATAAATATTTAACTATTTTTAATAAATGTATTAATTTAATAAATGCTGCCTTGATGAACAGAATAATTTTATTTAAAGAAAAAAAAACATGAAATAAAAAACTGACCCCAATGTTTTGACCAGAGGTGTATATAGAAAGCAACTCAACAGCTTATTATTCTGCATCTCAGTCGGTTTAATTGATGCTATTGGTTTGTTTTGTTGAAAAGCAGCTACGAGATTAATCTGGGGATTAATTAGAGACATCAGTTTTTATTTGAATGGGCTCAGATGACTTTCTATGTTCGCTGAATACAAATAAACAAGCAAAAACGCTTTTGTTTCGCCTCAAACCAAAGACTTTACTCTAGTGCACAAGACAGATTACAGGTAATCCTTGATATTTTCCTCTCTGAAGTATAAATGCATTTCCTTGAACTCGCATTTTATCTGTACTTTTACATTGTTATCCCATTAACCGTAAATACTTCTGGCTGGAAAACTCATCTCAAGAGCAGACTAGGGCTTTTTTCGTGTGTTTGTTTGTTTTCATTGTTCAAGGCTGCAGCCTGACTAATTGCATATGCAAATCGGGCAATTTATATTTAAATTATGCATTTCAATTGCACCCCCAAAGGCCCATGCAGATCAGGATACGGCACTGTGCGAGAAAAAGGCTTGAATATTCATCACCTACTGTACACAATCTTTCTAAAAAAAAAAAAATAAGAAAAAAAAAAAGGACATGCTCCTCTTAGTACATAGTGGCAACTTGTGAAGGCGGCTTTAAGGCAGCTCTGACTCTTTTAGCATGGATTCTGTATGCATCACAAGAGGGGTACAATGGTTTAGAAAAAGCTTAAGGAGCTTTATTACACTTAAACTGTCACGGCAGTCTCTTGTTCTGAAGAAATGGATGGCTGCGGTTATGCAGACCCCAGTCTTAAATATGAAGGATTATAGAGCCAGGGACATTTTCATCAATACTGGACTGAATTGTAAAACCATGGTGGTTTGGTGCACAGAGTCGTCTTCTCGATGAGGTCACGGAAAATGCACCACAATCCCTGATACGTTTTACTGCACTTAGTCTTGACAATTCAGATGGAATTTCAATCTGCGGTGATTTGCTTAGGGTGTTATTACCGGCGTTGTGTCGCAGGGGCAATGGATTACCCCAAATGAGCATCTTTTGTAACGTCATATTCATGGCAAGGTTTGTTTGCTTTTATAAAGCCTTTGGTAAGACCACACAGTGAAGACAAACTGCTTCAGCAGATGCGTCTGTCGTGTATTAGCAAGCCGAGGCCAAGGTAAACAATCTGCTATTACAGAATCCATCACTTGTCATATTTCACACAGATCAACTGCTCTTTAAACAAAGCCTTTTAATATCTTTATCCGTCTTTTAACCAGCTCCTCTGCTGTGATAAAACAGAGTGCCGTGGAGAGCTGAGAGCCTGTTGCACAGCTAATGGCAGGAGTGCTGAAGTGCTGTAAAGGCTGGGAGCACTTATGTGTCCTGTTCAGCCAGAGCAATAAAAGAGCTTTATGATCTGACTTCACTGTTGGAATGTGTAGAGGTGCTTCCAGTGAAAGCCAATCACCAAACTGCCCAGCACACGACTCCTGGAACATTACAGGAGTCAAATTAAATGCCACAAAAACAGACAGACGTTTCATAATGCGCTACAGATCTCCAAGATCTGCTACATTTTTCCGAGTGCTAGGTCTGCTTTTGAAGGTTTTTGTAAATGTTGCTTTTTAAATGTACAAACCCAGCAGGTACAGGACGTCAACATGATGTCAGATTGATGTTGTACCCCAACATCGTGGGGACGTTGTGTTTTGTTTGGTAATAAAAATTGGGTTGACATCCGAACCAACGTCAAGCCAACGTCAATGTCCAACGTCCAACCTAAAAATCAATCAAATATCAAGGTCTAATGATGTAACAGCTTGATGTTGTGTGGACGTTACCACTATGACGTCTATCAGGTGTTGGATTTTGGTTGCCATACCTGACAAATAAACGTCAGTATTTGACGTCAGTGTGACGTTAGTTTTAAGATGTTTTGGTCACTGTCCAACACAACTTAAAATCAACGCCGTTATTTGACATCAAAATAACATTGTTCTTAGATGCTGGCTTGACATTGGTTGTTTCTCAATATGCATTCTTGTCTGTACTTGCGTTCTTGTGTCTATGTGAAACGTCTTCAACCTTCGCCGAAGTACTGTTCCGATTCAAAGTTCACATCTTGCCAAGTACAGAGAAAATTCCTGCATGTGTACTTGCTCCTTTTGCCAAGAATGCATCGAGAGGTGACTTGTGCGAACTTGCGAAGCACAGGTATCCCAGAATGCATTGCAGGCCAACCAAGGAAAGATAATGGTGGAGACAACCCGCACGATTTTAAAAATACTCCTCTGTTGTGTTACAAAATAAAGTTTTTAGAGTTTTTCAGGCGAGAATGTAGTTGTTTTAAACTTGAATCGGCAGTTTATTCACAAAGATAGCGTGTCTTTGAGGATGTGCCTCAGCTTATGCGGACTCTAAGCCCCAACCTGTCAATGGGAGCTTCGTCATCACCATCTCTGTACCGCTAGATCTCATCTCTCCATTGTAGTTAAAACATGATATTTAATCCATCTTGTGTATATCTAACGGACAGTTTTTGGTTCTTTAAATCTATTATTTGTTCTCAGGTGTATGATTTTGGCAGTGTTATTTTGTTACGTTTTATAAATGTCTTTAATTATGTTTCTGTGTTGTACGCTGTTTGTCTTTGTTCATCAAATTGCCTAACGTTATCTTTATTTCCTATTGTGTAACGTTACGTCTTGTATTATATACTTGTTTAATGTCCTTTGTAGTTTATTAAATCTGATAATCAAAGACTTGAGTCTGTGTATAATAACTTATTTTACTTCACATTTATATGGATTTATGTTTACATTTTCTTAAATCAAAAATATAGATTTATAATATTAATATAATATTAATTATAAGGGCATGCTTTATATAATTAAATCATTTTATTGTTACTGTACAGTGAAACCGATGAATCCATGGTGAGGTAAGTGACATTGTAACGTACTGTACGCTGCCATTCCACTTGAAGAAGTACCCGACTTGTGTCCTCGCATCCTCTGGAGTTTGTTCGTCCAAGTCTGAACTTCCAAGGACGCAAGCCTGAACTTTGCATACTTGGTATTGAGAAACAGCCATTGAATTTTGGTCACCTGACATTACGACCTAAATCTAACCTAATATTAACGTCTTATGACGTTGTGTGCCTGCTGGGAAGCCTCAGTCTTGTCTTTATTTAGATTTATATTTTAATCAAATATATAATTTCATATGTGCATCGAAGGGAAGCAATTCTAGCAGCTCTAAAAGCCTTAAGGAATTTAGTCTGTTTTAAAATATGAATATATTTGTATTTTATTAATAAATATGCATTCATATACATTTCGTGCATTTTAAAGTCTTCCAATTGGCATGATATGTACATCCTTTGCTGTGCATAAAATGTTCCTCTTGATTATTTTCGCAATAATGAATCTCCGTGATCTCAGGATAACAGCTGTTATGTCGAGATCACACCAGAGTTTGGTGTGACACCGACAAGGTTCCCACCTGACTCTGCAGTTCTGCATACAAATAACAAACTTGACTGACTGATTGAATTTCAGAGAGCTTTTAAATCATAGACAGGCTTTTGAAAGAGCTCTGTCTGAATAATTTAGCTTTGATTTTCCACCTGGGCTTGTGTGTGTGTGTGTGTGTGTGTGTGTGTGTGTGTGTGTGTGTGTGTGTGTGTGTGTGTGTGTGTGTGTGTGTGTGTGTGTGTGTGTGTGTGTGTTTGTGTGTGTGTGTGTGTGTGTGTGTGTGTGTGTGCGTGTGTGTGTGCGTGCGTGTGTGTGTGCGTGCATGTTTCAAAAATGACAAAGACAGCATGCTAACCGGCTTTCTTCCAGATTTCTTCAGGTACGTATCCAGACACTGGCCTGTGAAGGAGCTCCCTATGTACTTCTGGAAGCAAGAGAAAAACAGACACCTAATTAACAGTCAACTCAATATATGGTACCACCATTTTCCTATTAAAATAAAGGATAGATCATTATATTGCAATCAGGTCAATGGACTGTAAATCTGCCCTTTTAAAGATCAGATGTATCAAGTTTAGACACAAATAGACCTCAGAGCTGCATTTAAGTTACCTAAAGCATTGCCTTCTTGGCTGGCGGGGCTCTGTTGTCTTGACTGACTGGTGCTGGAGCTGCTGGTCTTTTTAAGGTCTTCAGCATCACTGTAACGCCGGATCCAGTAGTTGAGCTCTTCTCGGTCAGTCTCCTGGCACCTCCGCAACACCGTCAATGAGCGACGCGTCTTCTCCACCATATCCATAATGCAGTTCAGGAGCTGTGGGACACAGACATGTGGAGTGTTACCAACAACACATATTTTTTAACAGAATTGACCAATTTAGATAGAAAACATGATGTTAAAGAGCTTACAGTGAATACTGACACACAACAATGCTACAGACAGTTAATATTCTGAGGTTTCTCTTATAGATCATGAGACTTTTCAATGTACAATAAATGAATTTTCTACTTAATGTTCTTCTGAAGCTCTTAAGGCAGGGGTGTCCAAACTCGGTCCTGCCAGGAAGTTTCTAGTATATCTAGTAAGAGCTTGATTAGCTGGTTCAGGTGTGTTTGATTAGGGTTGGAGCTAAACTCTCCAGGACACCGGCCCTCCAGGACCGAGTGTGGACACCCCTGTCTTAAGGCAATTATTTACAAATCAATACAACTAATATAGATGCATGATTTTTGGTTAAAAATGATTATAGTGTATTATTCAAAGACTTCACCTGATTCATAACTTGATGAATCAGCATTTTTGAACACGTCTCTTGAATGAATAATTAGACATACAATTTTTTTGACAGTTGCCAACTATTGGTATAATGGCATAAATGATTTTTTCTATGTCAAAAGGGGGTTTACTCCATTTGATCACTAATTTAGACATCATTGTTTAAATCCAAGCTAAAAAAAAATCTAGTTTAAACAGATAATTTGTATGTTTGTAACATAGATACTGAAAAGCCAAAAGCTGTTAACAACTGCTCTGTCAGTGTCAAAAATGCAGATCTGAATGTCCACTGTGTGACAATGATCAAAGGTTCAACAGAAGAATTGTTGTTAAGGAGGCACAATATATCGGCGACCATATCGTTATCAATATCGTTATCATTTTAATGTTATCGTTATCAGTCCGGTGTCAAAATTAGGCCGATATCTTTAATCCGATAGATTACGTAGTTGTACAGAACTGCCTGCCTCGTGCTTGCTTGGGTTGAACTTGTTCAGACTTGTCCAGTGCACTATAGCAGAGCTTAGCTAACATTGTTTATTCCATCAAAGTCCGTCCTTTCTTTATGTGGCACTGCTGTGCGTTAATAACTCATTAAGTAACCATATTCCTTATCATTGTAGATATGTTTAATAGAGTGTCATTGTGTATTTTGGTTTAAATCACCTCAGGAAAAATATTACATGTGTAAACAATAGCAGGGATGCACACGTGCTAAACAACTCGTTGGGTTGTTTGTGATCTAAAATGATTTTTTTTTTTTTATTACAGTTTTTCTCAGTCGCTTTGGTGCATTTCTCACAACACGTTTTTGCATTGGAGAAAATGTACAGAGTAAACTGACATAATGAAAGCATGACAAAGCCATTTGACTATCTTGTTCATAAACAATGATGTCAAGACTTTTCATCTTGATGACACTGACACTTTCATTGACATGAATACTTGCTTTTGAGGAATGAGCTCTCCATTTTGAGCAAGTGACACGATTTTGCAGGTTATCAACTAGGTTTTGCAGTTTGTACTAATTGATTTGAGAAATGCATTAACTGTTGTGCAAATGTAAATACTGTAGTGTTGTGAGAAATGCACCAAAGCCACTGAGAAAAACTGTAATTTGCTATGCAAAGAAAAGGAAATAATTTATTTTTGGCATGCTCATTTATGTGAAATCGTGAATATAGGTATGTAGCTATGTAATCACCTTGCAATTTTGAAATTATAGCTTTTTTTGGTTTGAGTAGGCTATTCTAAGACCAGTTCAAGGATTTATGAAGTTTTTAAAATAAAATCAATTGTTTAGTGTATAAAAATATAACATTTTGAAATATTTATATTTTTGGCTATAGTATATCGGTTATCAGCCTCCAAATCTTAAGTTATCGGTAATCAATATCGGCCAAAAACTCCATATCCCTAATTGTTGTCATTTAGGAATAAAAACTTAGAATGATAAATTGTGCATCTCTAATAAATATTTGGGAAGAATTTGGATGTTAAAATATTGCTGTGTTGGAATCTTGTTATGCTGCACAAAAATCTAAGAGAAAGAAGACTTGCAAAAAATGCCTTTTTGTGACTGGAAAAAAAAACATGCAAACACAGAAATGTACTAGCACACCCCTCTCATGTCTTTATCTCACGTTCTCTCTCTCACACACACACACTTTAGATAGTAATAAAAAATGTTATTACTTTTCTTACATGGTCAAGGTGCTTCCACTCTTCTGCCCATTCTCTGTCTGTGAGTCTGTGATCTATGACTTCCTCCTGGCGTGTGCTGCTGCCGTGCATCCCTGACACAGAACCAGAGAAAGAGAGAAATAGAGAGCGAGTGTTAAACGTGTTACTATTTTCCTCGGTTTTCCATTTCTCATGCTTGCCCTCAGCAGCGTGTCGTGCCCGTCTGTTTCACAGCCATAGCTCACCCGCTTCCTGACATCCTCCATCGCTCACACACTCTTCATTCCTCGCATGCTCTCATCCCTCACTCCGCTTTCCAGTGCAGCCTGCGGGCACGCTCTCTCCACGCCACACCAGAGCTGCCAGCCTCATGCATATCTGGTGCATATATCACCGGCTAACATGCTCGAGTATTTTTAGCACATTTAAACCCGATAGGGTGAGTAGGTTTTATGTAAACCTCACATCATTTTTAAAGGAGTTTATGTTCCTGATCCAACTGAGCCTCGCCTGGTTTAACTTCTAGGACTGAGCGGCACGAAGTGGACTTTTTGGAGATTTGAGCTATTGGCAAACTTAGCTTTGGAATAAATGCCACTCGATTTGCTTTTATTTTTCAAATTATTTAAGAAATTTAGTTTAAATTACACAGAGTTGAAGTCAGAATGGAATCACAGTGGCGCAGTGGGTAGCACCATCGCCTCACAGCAAGAAGGTCGCTAGTCCAAGCCCTGGCTGGGTCAGTTGGCATTTCTGTGTGGAGTTTGCATGTTCTCCCCGTGTTTGCGTGGGTTTCCTCCAGGGGCTCCGGTTTCCCCACAGCCCAAAGACATGTGCTTTAGGTGAATTGAATAAGCTAAATTGGCTGTACTGTATGTGTGAATGCCAGAGTGTATGGGTGTTTCCCACTGTTGGGTTGCGGCTGGAAGGGCATCCGCTGCGTAAAACATATGCTGGAATAATTGGTGGGTCATTCTACTGTGGCGACCTCTGAAATAAAGACTAAGCTGAAGAAAAATGAATGAATGAATGTTGCCATCTACTGGTGTAATGATGTAAATCAGGGGCGCCCAATATGTGGATCACAATCTACTGGTCGATCGCAAAGGTAGCGTGGGTAGATCGCATGCCATAAAAAAAACTGACGTAAGCCTATTATCTATTCTCACTGAAATTTGACATACAAGGGAGCCAGTCTGATATCTGACCTTTTCTGATGCATGGGTAACCACGTAAGCGCTTAAAACCCTACCAACTTCGCTAAGTGCTGGTAATTTATAGCAACTAAATAACAATATTCTGCATGAACTGAAATGTATTATCTTTCTATTTCTGTGACTAAAATGTTATTTTAATAAATATATCTGTTTAATAAATCAGTTTTGCACCAAAATATATTATGTATATTTACTGAGAAATGGATAAAAATATTCCTTTTCAAAATGAGGCATACTCATTTATGTTGAGCACTGTATATATATATATATATATATATATATATATATATATATATATATATATATATATATATATATATATATATATATATATATACAAAGTTGAAATCAGAATTATTAGCCCCCTATGGGTTTTTTTTCTTTTTCAAAAATTTCCCAAATGATGTTTAACAGAGCAAGGAAATTTTCACAGTATGTCTGATAATATTTTTTCTTCTGGAGAAAGTCTTATTTGTTTTATTTAGGCTAGAATAAAAGCAGTTTTAAAAAAACATTTTAAGGTCAAAATTATTAGCCTCTTTAAGCTGTATATTTTTTTGATAGTCTACAGAACAAACCATCATTATACAATAACTTGCCTAATTACCCTATCCTGCCTAGTTAACCTAATTAACCTAGTTAAGCCTTTAAATGTCACTTTAAGCTGTATAGAGGTGTCCTGAAAAATATCTAGTCAAATATTATTTACTGTCATCATGGCAAAGATAAAATAAATCACTTATTAGAAATGAGAAATTAAAAATATATCTGAAATTAGAAATATATATATATATGGTCTTTAATAGTTTCAAAAGAAAAAAAAAAATGTATATATATATATATATATATATATATATATATATATATATATATATATATATATATATATATATATATATATGTATATATATATTATTTTTTTTTAATAAGTATTTTTTATTTATATTATTAAAGTAATTTCCAGTTTAATTACATGCAATTTTTCCTAAAAAAAAAAAAAAAAAAAAAAAAAATATATATATATATATATATATATATATATATATATATATATATATATATATATATATATATATATACATTTTTTTTTTTTTTCTTTTGAAACTATTAAAGACCAGCTGAATGTGTGTCTCATTTTACATTTAGCCATTTAGCAGACGCTTTTGTCCAAAGCGACTTACAATTGAGGATGCATTCAGCGATTCAACCAGAAAAGGCAATACACACAAGAGGTTATACAAAGGAACTGTTTGTGCTCAGAGAACTTAGTGCTACAGTAAAGAAAGGGAAGTTTTTTTTTTTTTTATGAACATTTTTTTTTATTTGAAACCTTCAAATTTATAGGGGGTTTGCATTAAAATGTAATATTATATTCATCA